>JABCKD010000413.1:0-136293 GCA_013186415.1 Fusarium sp. NRRL 66088
ATCCATCCATCCATGGATCTTTGCCCCACGCGTCAGTGAACGGCTTTAATGATCCCGGGGGCCATCTCATGGCCGTGTTCATTGACACCCCTGCTTCATTAAGTGGCTGCATACGCCGGCTCCAGGGGTGCTGCTGCGCGCCATCCCATCCATGGATCCCATCCATTTAACTAAATCACGGCGCCAAGGCTAATCTCGAATTCATTCTTCCATCAACACGGATCCCTGCCTCGTCGGTCCTGGCCATCTAATTCTTTGACAAGTCGCGTTCCAGAATGCATTTGCCATGTTTGAGATGAGAAGATGATGATGGTGATGGTGCATTACTATCTGCCTCAAAATCACTGCCCATTTCACTACCTACCTGTAGCGCCGTATAGCCACCCACCCTGGGTGCCTCTGTTTTGATGGGGCAATCTAGGCGCGTCTCAGCTCTGGCTGCTGCATCAAAAAGTAAATAACAAGAGCTGAGGATGTTTTCGGAACACCCTCAACGGCGATCCCCGAGCCACCATTCAACGTTGCCGTTATGAATAACGCAATCACGTCAGTGTGGCTGCATCGAATGCAGAGAAGGATCCATTGCATTACCCGGTGTCTGGTGCCAAGTTGTGAATGTATATCATTGGGCTGCCATAGGGTAGATATCACAGGGTGGCTTTCGAGTTTTCTTCCAATGGATTTCTTGTCAACATCTCTGCAGACGATATATTGGGTCAACATTGAACCAACAACAAGCTTGGGCATGTTTTCATGCTTCTCGAAACACGAGTCTTGTTTAGGCACTCATTGTCCAATCATCCATAAGATGCAGACCGCCTGGTCCGTTGGTGACACCAGGTCTGCATCTAGAGCTCCGCCCAGCAAGGTTGCCCTCACAAGATCTGGCCCATGTATATCTGCACAGAGCTGCAGGCAAATCCTATTCGGTGCATTAAACACGACGTTGATCAAGCAGTGGCCCGATCCAGAGTCAAAGGGCCAGCAATCCTCCCAAATTGCTCAAGGGATAGAAAGCCTAGACACTACCCTCGGTGAAACACCTACACACTTTGCCCCGGACAACCAGGTCTCAGTCATCACTTAAGTACCAAGCCTCTTAAATGCTCAATGGTCTTTTGTCTTAGCCAAGCCACGCAAACTCGGCCCTGGGTGCTGTTTTGAAGGAAGTCTAGCTAAACTAAATAGGACACTGCTCTCTGCAGTGGCACTGTCCCTTCTGCCTCATCAAAGAGAGGCATAGCGGCCAATCTTTTGTGCCGCCCCATAATCACGCTGCTGTAAACTCCAGGACTTTCGCCCCGTTCCTCATAAATGGTCATTCCGGCTGCCAATGTGCCATCCTCAAACACTGCCCGCGTGCCGTTCCTTTGGCACCCGGCAGCATCCTCCTCAACAAAGTATCCCGTGACCGCACGAGTCATTTACAGATCATCGTCGGAAAGCTCGCCAGGCAGAGGCATGGCAGCGGCCTCGTCCATCTCCTTGCGGTACTCCTCCAGGAGCTTCTCGTCGACCTGAGCAGTGGGGGGAGCAAGGGCGGGAGCAGCAACGAACTCCTGCAAACTTGATTAGCATCGGAGCTCCACACCACGTGAGCAAGAAAAAAAAAGTAAAAAAACACTTACAAGCTGAGGGTTGCCGACAAGCTTGCGAGCGAGCCAGAGGAAGGGCTTCTCGAAGTTGTAGTTGGACTTGGCGGAAATGTCGTAGTACTGGAGGTTCTTCTTTCGGTGGAAGGTGATGGTCTTGGCCTTGACCTTTCGCTCCTTCACATCGACCTTGTTACCGCAGAGAACAATGGGGATGTTCTCGCAGACACGGACGAGATCGCCTATCATGAAATCGTTAGCGAGGCCCTTGATAGCGTGAACAGGGTGTCGACTTACGGTGCCAGTTGGGGACGTTCTTGTAGGTAATGCGGGAGGTGACATCGAACATGATGATACCGCACTGGCCGTTAATGTAGTAACCGTCACGGAGACCACCGAACTTCTCCTGACCGGCGGTATCCCAAACGTCGAACTGGATCTGGCCGAAGTTCTGGGACATGGGTTAGCGCCCCGCACAGGTCCAACGTGGGGTTCAAGCAAAGACTTACGGTGGTGAAGCCCAGAGGGTGAACCTCGACACCGAGGGTGGCCATGTACTTCTTCTCGAATTCACCAGTCAAGTGGCGCTTGACAAAGGTGGTCTGTCGTCAGGGAGTATGGTTAGTCGATGTTGATGGCTTGCAAGGGATCGCTCCACGTCTCTCGAGATTCGACTAGGGCGGAGGGGGAAAGCTCGGCGACCGTCGACGATATCGCGAAAGAGGCGCTGCGTCATGGAATCCTACACACCTTTCCGGTACCACCATCGCCGACAAGCACGAGCTTGAAGGTGGGGGTCTGCTGCTCAGCCATCTTGATGGTCGGGCCTGTGGTGTTGTAGCGACAGGTGGGAGAGGATGTAAACAAGCGGGGTGCTGCGATGATGCGGGAGTTAGCTGGGTGCAGAGCGGGCGGCACGGCGCAAGAGAGAGTCGTTCGGGGTGATGAACTGGAAGAGAGTCCAAGGGAAGCGAGGAGATGGGGACTCTAAATACCTGGAGAGCGTCGCTGGGGGTGGGTACGAGGTTGATTGACGAACTTTCAAAGAGAGCTGGTCAACCTGATGTTTTGAAGGCGGCGGGGAACTCTTTGGGCAGGGGAAGGGCCTCAAAGCGAAAAATTCAGTCGCCCCAGGGTGGGCTGCCTGCACGTGATATTGCAGCACGGATCCATGACGGCGGAAAAGGCTGCCCACTCACTGCCAGCGATTCAGCGTCACCATGGCCTGCTATCGCCGTCACCGCCTGGAACATTCCACTCTTGCCATTGGGCACCGCCGAGTTGACTCGGTCGCACGCCTTCTCCTGTTCGCTGCGGCTTGCTCCGCGGGCGGTGCGCCGGGCTGCCTGCTGGTGCCTTGGGTCTGACTACCTACAGAACCTGGGTACCTCCTATCCTCAGTTGGGCTGCCCAGGCCTTGCTCGCTCCCAACAAAGAAATCCATCCATGTAGGGTGACATTTCAGGCGGTCTATCGGCAGCTTTGCCCAGCTCGTCTTTCCTTTTGTCATCGTAGATCGGTCCAGCGGCGGCTGCTCGGGATACTGCCATCTTTACTTGCTTGCATGTGTTTAGTCAGCATCTTTTTTTTTTTTTTTTTTCGGGCAGGGTCTAGGCAGCCTTCAGGTAGCAATGGTAGAGGCAATCTTGAGAGTTTGATTCGAAGATCTCGTGCTCGGCCACAATCATCACCTTATCGGAAACAAGAGCGTTCAGTCCTTGCCAGCGACCTCGTCTTTCTCTGCACACGTGGGTTCCTCTGGTACATCAACAAGAAGGTGAAATGGGAATCTTTCATCCGTCGTGTCTACGTTTGCTTCACTTTTTCAGCTTCATAAGTGGCCTCGGTCATCGGCTTGATACAATTTATGCTGGTCTACCTCCCAAGGTAGCTATTAGCATTGCACCCTGGGTTGTCTTGTTAAACATCTGATAAACTGAATGTCACTCAATCGGTCGCTACTTGTCCCTAGCCACCTTGTCTTTGTCTGCCATGTCACCAACACATCAATATTGGCATCATGATAGTGGTGCCAAGCATCCTTCAACCTCTACGTTGATGTCTAAACTCCCAAGGTGCTTTGTAATCATCAACTGCGCCGCGATGCGATGCCGCCTTATGTAAGGCACCTATTGTGGCTGTTGACTTGGCATCAAATACTGGGACATCAATCTCAAAGTAGACAACACATTAGGCTCCCAATGTTGGATCAAATGATGCTCATGGAGGGACTGCCTTTTGCATCGTTGCTATCATGATACCTAATCGTACATTACGTGAGCAAATCTTCAATCGGGGTCATATTTCGCCTTGCAAATTTCCTTGGATACGCCTTGGCCTGGCATCGCGTACATTGCCTGCTCATGCCTACAAAGGCAGGATATGACAGCCCAACATTCCTCGACCACCCCAGTCCTTTCTCGGGGTCAGAGTCAAGCGTAGCTCTTGCTGCTCTGCCACGCCTGTTGAGCGGGATACCTTGATAAAAATATTGCTCTGACGCATGATTAGCTGGCATGCTCGGGTTGCTACGGCATCATGACCACTCACTCCTTCGTTTCCCTGCACACACTCTGCTACCTTCTTGAGGTTGTCATGATTGGCTCGATTAACGTAGCCAAAGTTACGGATCTCGTCACCAGGCTTCAAGCCTGCGCTCTCTGCCGGACTTCCTGCGGCCACGGTATTGACTTTGGCAAACGGAGGGTCCAAGGGTGCGGAATAAGAGTCTGGCAAAACAGGTTGGGTTGTGCCAGAGCTCGGAGCTGGCTCGGCATCGTTCTCATCGAGGCTGGCGAAATGCTCATGCAGGAACTTTTCAATCCGGGTCATGAGTGCCGTGTAATCGTTCCTCAAACGGATTATTCTGGCCCTTGTGGTTCGAACTGTGGAATGATTAGTTGGGGGATGTTAAGCATGACTTGGAAGCCATACTCTGAGCAACATCAAGGTCTGCACGAGGAAATCCATCTCTGGTCAAGAGAGGTGTGTTCATGTCCACGCCATGCTGAGTTTCTTGTTAGTACATGATACTGTAGGCTCAAGCGTTGAACGTAGGTACCGAGTCAAGCACTCCGCCGAGCGCCTTGAGTTCGGCCTCAATATCATCTTTCTTTCGCTCCAACTCGGCGAAGCTCAGATGCCCCGCATCACCGTTGGTAATAGAAGTGCTGGTCTCCCCAGAGGGTACAGTCGGGGCGTGCAGAGTACTCATCTTGAGGCAGTCTTTGACTCGGACAGACAATCAGCGACAAACACGAGATGGATGTTTAATAGGAAACGGATCTTATCCCAGGCTGCGATTGGTGACGCGCCTTTGTAATGGAAGGCTTCAGCGGTTGCACAGCGCAAACTCCCCTAGAAAGCCTGCGGGGCAGGCCTGCTCGTTGTTTGGAGCTCAGCTGCTCAGGGAGCGAGGGAGCTCCTGCCGTGCAAAGTGAATAAAGTGGTCCGTGCACAACCCGACCACGGCGCTGCCTCCGCTGTCTGTCTCGTGGACTCGAGCCTGTGCTCAGCGACGTCACTTTTTCATCCCAGCAGCAGCTTTTTTCCCAACAACGGGCCCCTTTCAACACAGACATTGACATTGCGATTCGACCCAACATGGCTACCGGAGTGGATGCGCGGCTTTTGAAGTCGACCAAGTTCCCGCCCGAATTTAGCCAGAAGGTTGATATGCAAAAGGTCAACCTCCAGGTTATGAAGAAGTGAGTGCCCCAAGCTCCATCGCGCTTCTGATCCCCGTGCTAACGTGTCTGGCCAGATGGATCGCCGGCAAGATATCCGATATCCTTGGGAACGAAGACGACGTAGTGATTGAGCTCTGCTTCAATTTGATTGAAGGCCCACGATACGTATGACTAACCTCACCCGACCTACCTCAAACACATGCTGATGGTTTCGCCGATAGCCAGACATCAAGTCACTCCAGATCCAACTCACGGGCTTCCTCGACAAAGATACAGCGTCTTTCTGCAAAGACCTATGGAGATTACTGTTGAGCGCCCAGGCCAGTCCTCAAGGCGTGCCTAAGGAGCTCCTCGAAGCTAAAAAGCTGGAGCTCATCCAGGAAAAGGTACGTTGAGACGGCAGTCATTTGCATATCTCCATTCTAACACACATTCTCTACAGATCGAAGCCGATCGCGCCGCAGAGAGCGCCAAGAAGAGGCGAGATGAGTGGGATCGCCGTGATCGCGAAGTAGCCGACCTCAAAGATCGCGATCGTCGAGACCGAGCATCGGCTCGTGGAGATACCTGGCAAGGGCGACGAGGCGACCGCGAATTTGATACTCGAGGAAGAGGTGGCTTCAGGAGAGGAGGTGGGAGGTCTCGATCTCCTGGTCCCCGCTTCCGCGACTCGAGGGACTCCTACGGTCGCGACAGCTACGTCCCTCGTGGGAGGCGCGGCGGCGGTAGAGTTGGACCTGGTCGACGAAGGTCCCCTGCTCGATCGCCTTCAGCATCTGGCTCATCTCGATCGAACTCACGCGGCCGTAGTGCGTCGCGTAGCACCAACAGATCTGACACTCGGCGACGACCCTCATCACCTGGAAGACGGAGAGACGGGCGAAAGAGATCACGATCACCCGGAGGCGACACCTACCGAGGCCGAGCAAACCGTCGAAATGATGGAGGACGCAAGGCTGCTGCATCTCGCTCTGCATCCTCTGAGCGACGTTCTCCTTCTCCAAAGCGAAGACGATGCTCTTCGTCAAGAAGCCGATCGGTAGATCGCCGGAGGCGTCGTTCAAGGAGCATGTCTTCTTCAAGATCTAGGGGGACTTCTGTGTCTCGTAGCCGAAGTCGGAGCCGAGGTCGCAGCCCCAGTTACAGCCGCAGCCGCAGTCGTAGTCGCACCCGTTCCAGCAGTGCGGCACACGACCGAAGGTCAAAAGGCAGGGGTCGAAGAGACAACTCTTCAGACGTGGAGGACGATCGACGCCGACAAAGGCGATCTAGCCCTCGGCGGCGTGGCCAACGTCAAGCAAAGAGACGGGAATCGCCCAGCGGTCGACGACGCAATAGTTCTTCAGCTTCTTCACGCTCAAGGGCCAGAGACAAGTTAGCTGATGTTTCTGAAGATGAATCTCGTGCCCCACCAACCAAGCCCGAGGAAGAACCAGCGGCATCTACTTGACGAGAGGTTAGTTTGGGCATGAACATGTTGGGAAGGGAAAGGCGCTGATTCTTGTCGTCGATAACTAGCGGTAGAATCCTTGCCAATTACGGCCATCCATGAATGCCCATGGCAGGAAAGATGAGAACCATCCGCGAGCATCTCTTAAGGGATCGAAGCTAACAACAACGCAAGTGCTGCTCAGTGGCATCCTTTCTACATCGATTACTCGTGGTTAGGTAGGTATATATAGTGTTTGGGGTTGGGGCGTGAAAAGGGCGGGAATTGGGTCAAAAGCAGAATGGGTTTTGTCTAGAGTAATAAATAAAAGAACATGATTTTTGGAACGTTGTGATAATCGCTGACTGGAGGAAATGCTTGTCTACCTCTTACATGGTTGGCAGCATCTGCCAAGCGGGTAGGACAGGTTATAGACACCATTCCGAGGTCCACGTGACACCGAACTCACTACAATGGTTGCTCACAACCATCATCTTCCGTAGTATAGTGGTCAGTATGCAAGCTTGTCATTAAACAACGCGCTTGAGACCCGGGTTCAATTCCCGGCGGGAGAGACGCCCCGTGCGATACGCACGATATCTTTTTTTGGCCTGGTTCTAAAGAGTTGAGTTTTCTTTTGCAAGATGGGTGTTGCGAGAGGTTATCTTCAAGATGTTGACGTCCACGTGATATTTTTGGTGATTGGGTACATCTATGGGCGAGTGCAAACACCCACTTTACCATTGACGCGCAAGCGCCCCTAGCCGCGCCCTAGCCGCGCCCCGCGATTTCAGCCGAAGGCAGCCTAACTTGATTTCCTTTACTGAACACGACTTTCAACTCCGTCGCATTTCATCAGCGCGTTGCGATACCGATCCGAACGACTCGAGGCCATCTGATAGATTGAGTGGATGGCAGAAAGGAAAGCTGGAAACGCTGCTGGATCGGGGGCCGGGCAAGTGACCATGTCCGAGTACAAGAAGGCGCAAGCGCGCGTTCGGGATCTTGTTGAGAAGCGCAGGCTTCTTGAGAGGCGCTTGGTGAGTTTTGAATCGCCAATGATTATGACGATCGCTTGTTTCTAACTCTTGGATAGACTCAGGTTGAAGACGGCATCGCCCAGAAGGAGACCGCCTACCTCGACAGCACACCGAGCGGCAACATCATCACGGGCTTCGACAACTATATGAAGGGGACTAGTGGTGCGGCGGCACAGCGTCGCAAGGCCGGAACAATGGAACAGAACCGAGTGTTTTCAAGGTCATCCATTTCGTACCGACCGAACAACCTGGAAGGTATCGCTCCTGGATCAGGAGGTTCAACACCAGCTTCAGGCGTCACACCCTCGTCAGCCGCGTTTCGAGATGGAGGCTCGAACCACCCGACACCGACCTCGGCAACTGCTGGTAAGAACGCGAACAAGTCGAAGAAGAAGACGGTGGACCACGAGGACAGCGAGAACGACACGGCAGCGAGTAAGAAGCGGACAAACTTTGGAGCGCAGCGGAGGTAGAGTATTGATGGAATCGTGATTGTAAGAATGGGTACGGCTTGGCGTTTTGGAATTCAAATGGAATCACGGCTTTGAATCGGCGTTTGGAAGGGCAGTTTTTGGTAGCTAGATGCCCAAGAGAGACTTTTGAACGAGTTGCCTCTTGTGGATAGTGTCACGCGACACTTATTGGTCCTTCTAATGTTTTAAAAGAGTGTAACCTGGGCATTATATATGCACTGTTTGTTGTAACTAGAGAGGGCAATTCACAGTAGAGAGATCTGATTGACGCGAATCTGAAGCCGTGATGACACTAGCAGGGACATGATGGGTGATAGTGTCTACTAGAGGCGGTCAGAGTGAAGTTGCCGAGGTCTGACTTTATCAAGAGAATGCTTGATGTTGCGAGTCTATCCCGTGCTTCCGTGGAGGTTGGGAATGGAACGAACGTGGTACCAACCACCCGGCAACAGGGTTGTCCAGAGCTAGAGATGGAGCTAACGAGCTCCAAACTGGGGGAAAGTGAGGAGCTAGCTCTTGAAGCAACGCGGATCATGATGGCGCTGGTAACGCCACCCCGCTCCCTGGAGCTTGAACCTTGCTGGTTACAGGCAAAATCATCGAGGCTTGTTGAGCCGGCGGATGCAATGCGGGGTCTTGCATTAAGGAGAGAGAGTCGGGAATAAGGGGAACGATGTTAATGACTGGATAGGTACCTGAGAATAGGTATCTCATATGGGAGAGAGAGGATTGATGAGGATTACCTGTATAAGTAAACATGACCGCTTGATGCTGAAACAAAACACGAGATCTCACGTTACTGGGCGGCTGATGCTGGCATGGACGGAAGAGAGGGGCCGAGCGGGCGGTGGTGATGAGGAGTAGGTAAGGTAAGAGAGGGGGCAAGGTACCTCTTACCTACGTATGATGGATGTTTCAACGGGGCACAGTTCCAACAACATCTCTCATCACTCAGCCTCGTATTCTTCTTTCTTCCTTGCATACACTCTTGTTGTATGCTCCATCATCCTATAACCATACCATCACTTCTCCTCCCTCAATAGTCCTCCATGATGACGAGACAGGCCACCCGGTTCACCCCCGAGGTGCTACTGTCGGCCCCGCGCCGCTCCACCGGCGTCCCCAACTCCACCGGCGAGCTCGTCCTCTACACGGTGCGTCAGCCTTGACGATGGCTTCAATTCCGTTACTTTTCTGTCACTTTATTTGCTGACGCGTCTAGGTCTCGTCCTACTCGTTCGACAAGCACGCCAAGACCTCTCAGATTCGTGTTCTCAGCATCAAGGATGGCTCTTCTCACCTCATCTCTGAGGACACGGCTGCCAGCGACCCCATTTGGATTGGCAAGCATGAGATTGCCTTTATCAAGACTAGTGAAAATGGGTGCTCTATGCTATACTCTCAGCACGTCTTTGACAAGTCGGCGTAAGGACCCCTCTACCAAACCATATCGGTAAACAGGACTAACACCATTTCAAGCCCACACATGATCCATTGCTTTGCTGGTAGCATCGCAAACCCAAAGGCCAAGTCCATCTCTCACCATGAGGTTGCATTCTGCTGCTCCGCCTTGACCACCCCCAAGGGAGACATGTACTGGCCTGCAGCTGAGACTAAGACTTACACCTCGGCCAAGATCTACACAGGCCTCTTTGTCCGTCATTGGGATACCTGGAACAGCGAGAACCAGAACTCACTCTGGTATGGTGTGCTTTCCAAGAAGGACTGTAAATGGGTTCTCGAGCAGTCTGGCCTTACCAACCTCCTGGCCGGCACTAGCCTGAGCTGTCCTGTGCCGCCTTTTGGCGGTGCTGGTGACTTTGATATCTCGGCTTCAGGCATTGCTTTTGTGTCTAAGGACCCCGAGTTGAACCCTGCGAGAAACACAAAAACTGATCTCTACTATGTGCCCCTCAAGTCTTGGCTTGATAAGCCTCCGGTTCCTCAAATCGTCCACACCGGAACCCTACGGGGCTACAGTGTGGCTCCCTCCTTTTCCAACAATGGCAAGAAGCTTGTGTTTGCCAGGATGAGGCACCAGCAGTACGAGTCTGACAAAACGAGGCTGTTGGTGATCCCTGATATCACTGACCTGAGCAACGTGCAAGAGTTCTACCAGACGGATGATGACGAGGGTGGTTGGGACCTTAGGCCAGACTGGGCAGTCTGGAGGAAAGACGACAAGGTGCTGTATGTCGCGGCCGAGAAGCACGGAAGAATGGTTCTTTGGAAGCTTCCTTCTGACCCAGTTGAGGCCCGGGAGCTCCCAGAGCCCATCCATGAGGATGGGTCTGTCGTCGAGGCCCATCGTTTGGGAGATGGTGATTCTCTCCTCATCACATCCAAGTCCCGGATTGAGAGTTCAAGCTACGGTGTACTTGACCCAGAGACCAAGTCGGTCAAGGTGGTGTCGGCTAGCTCTAAGAACGGAAAGCCTTTTGGCCTGTCCAAGTCCCAGTGCTCTGAGATCTGGTATCCTGGATCGACTGGTTACGACAACCACGCCTTGGTCATGTTGCCCTCCAACTTTGACTCATCCAAGAAGTACCCTCTGGCCTTTTTGATCCATGGAGGACCACAGTCGGCCTGGACTGATGACTGGAGCACTCGTTGGAATCCGGCCATCTTTGCTGAACAGGGATACGTGGTGGTGTGCCCCAATCCGACGGGCAGCACTGGCTATGGACAAGCCCACATTGATGCTATTGCCAACAACTGGGGAGGTGCTCCGTACGATGACCTCGTCAAGTGTTTCGAGTATATCGAAAACCAGATGGACTATGTCGACGCGGACCGAGCTGTTGCCTTGGGAGCGTCATACGGCGGATACATGATCAGTAAGTTGTTGTGTTGATCTGGATGTTGAAGTGCTAACCCGATTTTAGACTGGGTGCAGGGCCACGACCTCGGACGCAAGTTCAAGGCCCTCGTATGCCACGACGGTGTCTTTTCTACGCAGAACCAGTGGTCGACCGAAGAGCTGTTCTTCCCTGAGCATGATTTTGGCGGAACGCTCTGGGACAACCGGGCTGGATATGCACAGTGGGATCCTTCTCTATACACTGGAGAATGGGCGACCCCCCAGCTGGTGAGTTTTCCCCTTGTGGTTTCTTGTATATGCTTACTCTCTGTGATAGGTGATCCACAACGAACTCGACTATCGTCTCCCCATCTCGGAGGGGCTGGCCATGTTCAACGTGCTCCAGGCGCGAGGCGTTCCCAGCAAGTTTGTCATGTTTCCTGACGAGAACCATGTAAGTATCTATATGATGGGTAGAATTGAGTTTAGTTGCTGACTTTGACTTTGCGCAGTGGGTGCTAAAGCCCGAAAACTCGCTGGTATGGCACAGAGAGGTGCTGGATTGGATCAACAAGTACAGTGGTGTTGCGGATGAGACCAAGCTGGAGAAGGAGACTGGCAAGTTGACCATGTAAGACTTTGTAGGAGTTGTATAGTCGCGTGATTGTAAGATTACGGATGATTGAGATTGAGATTGAAATTGAAATTGAATGATGTTGGATAATAATGGAGGTTGTGTTTGAATAAACTACAATACTTTCATCAATGCCATCAAAATTGTTCCTTCTTTAACATGGAAAACATTACTGAGTGGTGAGGGTCCCCACTTTTTCCCTAGCCAGGCTGAGCCAGGCTGAACCTCGTTGGGGTCCATGAGATGGAAGCTCTTCTCTTCTCTCCCCAAGCTCAAACACATGCTACACCAACACCAATAAAGAGCTTTACCCCGAATAGCTTCACAATCGCTAGAGCAGGAGAGGTCCCACAGCGCTTGGGTCGGACATGCGCTGCTGCGAGACTCCAGATTTGAACCCGATGAAGGCGCAGACTCAAACACGGCGAAAACGAGGCGACGACGAGTAGAGCACCACCATCTATCTTCCAAGCTTTTCTTTCCTTCGCGACGATTACAATTACCGCTAAAGACGAACATCTCATCTTCAACCATGACGACGCCTCCTTCCCTCTTCCACGCGCTTCTCCGCCCCTCCATACTTCAGATCCTCCGTTCGACAGGTTACCACTCGACGCGACCGGCAGTTCTCGACTCGCTGACGGACCTCGCCGCCCGATACCTCTCGCTGCTCTGCCAGAGCACGGCCGATCACGCGGCGCACAACCAGGGCGACAGCGCAGATTTCACCATCGTCGACATCCGCATGGCCCTGCAAGACGCGGGTGCCCTCATGCCCGAGCGACTACCCGCCGAGGAGCTGTTCCACGACAAGGAAGACTTGCGCGGCCTCGAAGAGTTCATCGCTTGGTTTGCGGGACAGCGCATGAAGGAGATGATGGAGGTTGGTAGCGGTGACGGCGAGATGGATGCTACTGATTATCTCAATGGTGAGTTTTTTGCTGCTGCGTTGGGGTTTTTTGTTGCTGCGTTGGGTTTTTTTCTACAGACGGTGTGCTAATGATTGTTGTTGTGTAGCTCTTAAGAAGAAGCACAGCAAGACAGGCGAAGACGCCAAATACCACGGAACGATTCTAGGCAGGGGACACGACGCAGGAGAAGTACAAGTAGAGGGCGGACCAGACACGAGCATCTCGGAATGGATCTATAAACGCACAGCATCCGCTTCACTCAGTCCTGAGCCCGAACCGCCGCAGCAACACAATAACCAGCAGAGGGCTCAGCAGAATGGCCATGCCAGCGACGACGACGACGAGTCAGGCCTTAGCTCTGTGGGTGACCGGCTGGATCACGAGATGGACCTGTCATAGGTAGATGGACGATTTGTGTTTTTGCATAGCGATGGAGTTTTCGGAGAGGACGGACAAGTGGAATGAGGGCCCAAAAGGACCTCTTGCTTTTTGAAGGGCTTTTAGATGGGCTTGTACGAATACATCTTGACTAATATATCTCACTCGAGTCGTCCAGGTCGTTGTGCCGTGCATCATGTCATCTTGAAGTCATTTCCAACGCTTCTTATGAGCGTGTGCGTGTGTGTGTGTGTCCCTAATATACAATATGCGACGACCTCATCGCTCTATTTGAATTGGAGAGATGCCATACGAGTCGCCCCCAAGCGCCAATATATGCTCCTTTTTATTTTTATTTTCCCGCCCCCTTGCCCTTTTTCATCATATCGTACACTCCCATCTCTTTCGCCGCCTCCCTAAACACCTTCCCCTGATCGTTCTCCTCAGGCCAGTACTGCTTCTGCAGATATTCAAAGAGGGCCTCGCCACGGCGCTCGCCCTGAAGTCGTGACTCGTCTCCTTCAGCCCAGTCGAGCATGGCGCGGTCGAGGTTCCGTTTGGCGTGTACGAGGCGACGGCGGTGTGTTGGCGTATCCCACGCTAGCTTTGTGGTGCCCATGATCATCTCGAGGACGAGCGTCTCGGGTGGGAGAAAGTTGAAGACGTCGCGGAGGGCGGCCAGAGCAACGACGAGGCCAGCGCGGTCGCCTACGCGTCGGAAAGTGTGGAGGATCTTGCGCGCGAGCTGTCCGTCCATACCACCATCAGCCGTGAAGACATGCCGGAACTTGGCCGTCTCGGCAAAGAGGTCGCGTGTCGACGAGACCATACCGGGGATGGCCCCGGCCGAGGGCATGTGAAGTCGGTTGACGGCGAGCGTCTTCCAGAGCGCACTGAAGGTATACGGATCAGGTTCGACGCCCTTCTCCGTCACAAGCGTATTGTAGAGCTCGAGCGCCTCCTTAGACTGGCCCGCCTGGATATACGACTCGAGGAGTTGGTTGATGACGAACGAGTCGGCCTTCATCTCAGCCTCCCGGAACGCCTCCCATAGCAACAAGAGACGCTCATGGAGATCACGGAGACGATAGTTCTCTGCTAAGAGGGAGAACGTCTCTAGTGTGGCTCGAGGGAAGGCGTCTGCCGACTTGTCCTTAGAGGAGTCACCGCCACCTCCTCGAGCCTTGACAAAGTCGATCCGCGAGTCAATCATACCCCAAGCCATCTGGTCTGCCTTGTCTAGATCTTCAGTACCCCCTGACCGTTGCCAAGCACCGATGAGACCATTCAGTTGGATGGGCGATGCCTCGATGCCCCTCTTCCTCATGAACTCCACGACGCTCTCCGCACCAGAGAGGTCGCCCGCTCCGATGAGTCTCTTGAGCCACTTGCCAAAGAAGAACTTGTTGGCCACGACCGAAGGCATGTACTTTTGCTTCTTCAAGTCGATCTTGCCGTCGCTCATCATGTCGACGAACGCGTATAGGGCGTTCTCCGTCTGGTTGGTGGTCAGGAAGTAGGATATCACTTGGTCGTAGTCGGTGAGCTTCATGTCGTGTCCCAGTAACTCGCGGAGCTGCCGGTACGCTAACCATGCCCTCTCCTGACCCTCTCCCGTGCCGAGCTCCGACCACGTCCGGATCAGGGGCATGAGGATGCGGGGATCCTTTTGCTTCTCGATGAGCTTGTTGACGGCTCGCTGCGCCTGGTCCAGGTCGCCAACTCGGCAGAACATCCTCACGCCGAGCTCCCAGAACTCCTGGAACGTCACGGCATTCTCGTCGCCTAGCGAGCTGATGCATCGCTTCCAGTTTTCGATGGCCTTTGTCTCCCATCCATCGACGAATACGGCCTCAATCGTCAACAGTTGCTGTGCAGGGTTCAACGTGACCTTGGCCTCGCTCATGTCTCGCGACAAGAGAGCAAGGTGTGATAGCCGATGGATGTTGACCGACTCGTCCGCCGAAAACACTTTCCAAAGCAGATCCCAGACCTCGACGGGAACCTGGCTCCAGCCGTGGGCGAGAGAGAGCCGGGCCGCGTGGTAGGCTTTGAACATCCCCTGCACAGTCTTGGTGGTGAGCTTCGTCCCTCGGCGCATATCCCTCGCCGTCCGGGCTAGGACGGTGTTGAGACGTGCAACCTTTTTCCTTTGATTGATTGTCCACGGTTTCTCTGGGACCTGAGGTAGGGCTATTCGAGAGCCAAGGGTTCCCATCTCGGGCAACCCTGGTAGCTCCAAGTCCAACTCTTCCAGTATCTCCTTTGGAAGGTCTGCGCCGGTCTTGTCAATCTCCTCATCGATCGCCGCCGTGTAAGCGTCCAGTTTGGCAATAATCCTCTCCAGGTCGTCGGCCGTCTTCATCTTGTCCCAGTCCTGGCCCAGTTGATCAACGACCTCTTGGAAGGCTGCCTTTTCATCCTGCCCACCCATCTCATTCTTGATCTCTATAAGAGCATCCTTGAGCCCTGAAGTATCGACCTCGTGTAGTGATGCGCCAAAAGCTTCCTCATTGGGCAGCTCCGTCCTCTTATTGTCCTCCTGCTCGAAGAACCGAACGCTAAACTTCTCGTCTGTGCTTTTGTTGGGGTTTCGAAGCGCCTTGATACGATCGAGGTATTGCTTGAGCTCGAATCTGCTCGGCTTTCGGGCTACAGCGTCATCAGCTGGTTGTTGCGCCGTGGCTTTCGAACTGTATGCTGCTGATATCCATGGCTGCTGTGTCGGCCGGTGTCGGATCGCTAATCGACATGAGCGACAGATTGTCTCATTCCGACATCGTAGCTCGAATAAAAGCGGTCGACCCGCCATCCTCAATGGCTGAAGCGCGCAATGGCAGTGTGGAAGCCTCGTTTGGCGTGAGGATCTCGAACTTTTCGAGTAGTTGGCGGGCACAATTCAATCATTGGTCCGTTATCGATAAGACCCTGAAGACGCTGAAGTCTTGCTCTTTACAGTGGGTGGGGGTCACACCGCCTACCCCATCTGGTGACTTAAGCAACTTTTCTAGCGGCAGAAAGATATTTTTTTGCTTTACTGCTGGCGAAGCTGCAATATTGCGACTTCAAGATACCCCAACCACAGCAAAATGTCGAACCCTTCGCCAGAGTTCCTTCGGTTCACAGGACACCGGCACTTTACTCAGAGGTTGATTTTGTCAACGCTGACCGGTAGACCTATTCACATCTCCAAGATTCGAAGCACGTCGCCTACGAATCCTGGTCTCGCCCCTCATGAGATTTCCTTCTTGCGCCTGCTCGAGGCTGTCACCAATGGCAGTTCCATGCAGATCTCGTACTCGGGTACGACAATCACATATCATCCCGGTCTGATCACAGGAACTATCGCCGGCTTTGGAGCATCTGACGGAGACGTCATCGAGCACAACATCTCCATGAACAACACGCGAGGCGTCACCTACTTCCTCATGCCTCTCTGCCTTCTGGCGCCCTTCTCGAAAGCCCATATGAACGTCCGCATCTCGGGTCCCGGCGTCATCACATCCTCCACTGAGACGGGCGACATCTCCGTCGACTCCTTCCGAACCGCCATCCTCCCCCTCTTCGGCCTCTTTGGCATCCCTCCCGCGCGGATAGAGCTGAGGGTGCTTGGACGATCCTGCGCGGGACCCGGAGGACGCGGCGGCGGTGGATGCGTCGAGCTGCGATTCGCGAGTCAAGTGCGACTACCCAAGACCCTACATCTCAACCGAAGCCCCGGCCGGATAAAAAGGATTCGAGGTGTCGCATACTGTACCGGAGTGTCTGCCTCGAACAATGCCCGAATGATCCACTCGGCGCGTGAGATCCTCAACCCCTTGGTGTCCGATATCCATATTGCTGCTCAGTACGACCAGGCGCCGCTCGTGCCTACAGGTGACAAGGCAGGAAGCAAGAGGCGATTGGGAATTGGATTTGGTCTGAGCTTGGTCGCCGAGTCAAGTGCAGTTGGTGTGCTCTACTCGGCCGACGTGGTTGTTCCGCCTTCAGGTGGTGTAGTCCCCGAGGACATTGGCAGGCGATGCGCCTTCCAGCTACTCGAGACCATCTCGCAGGGGGGATGTGTTACTCAGACCTCTGCCAAAACTGTCCTCATTCTCATGGCCATGGGATCAGAAGATGTCGGGCGTCTGAGGATCGGCCGAGACGTAATTGGAACTGAAGAGATGGTTGGACTGGCTAGGGATCTAAGGACATTTGGCGCGAGCAGCTGGGGCTTGAGAGATGTCGAGGACGACACCCATGATATCATTGTTTCTGTTAAGGGTACTGGCGTTGGCAATGTTGGCAGGAAGATAGCGTAAAGCAAAGGAGCAATTCATTTCTGAAGCAATTCATACCCGGTTCATACATGCATTCGGAATAATCAATGGCACAGTCGCTGACAATTATCTCTTGCATCTCATTGCCGTCTATCAGTCTGCCCCTGGCGAGCTGGTACGGTGACTCCCCGCCTGCGGGCTTCAATGGCTGCCATGGTCGCTCCGTAGCTAATGGTGCGCAGGGAGTGTGCTGCCGTCCTCTCGAGATCCATCGCCGCGTTGCGCAAAGAGTGCAGGACATGATACTCGCCAATGACTGCATTTCCAGAGCTCAGCACGTCTGACAGATAGGTCCTTGTCGGCTCATCCGCTGGCGACTCTCTGGCAGGCGGCTCTGGTTCTCCCGACTGCGAGCTGCCCTCTTCCGCTTCATTGATCGGCCTAAGCGGTTGCAATTCGATATCTTCAGTCTCATTCGGTGGCAATGAGCCAGGCATGTCCCGAGATACGCCACGCTCTTCTGCATCTAGGTCTTCTAAGGTGGGGCCCATCTCCTGGGCGACGTCCGGTATTAGAGGGCGGAATGTCTTGAGGGTCAGGCGAAGCCTTTCCCTTTCCGTATGTACCGTCAGCATCAGACATTGGATGGCCAGTATCGCAATATCGGCAAGGAGGTAGTAGATCCGCGATGTTGGCGGCTTCTGACCTATAAAGTCAATGACCAAGCCGCCGTGCATGTAGCCTCGATGGTAGTCTGGTCCAGTCGGAAGCGAAGCAAAGAGATGGAGAAGCATGCAAATGAGGTTGGGAATGACGACTAACACGACATGTATGCGACTGGCGGGCGTGAGGAAGGGAAATGATTCATCCTTAGGTGTCAAATACATGTACTGGCCGACAGATCGAAGGATAAATCGAAACATGGAGCATCTAGAGACAGACATTTGTAAGCGCAAGCTGGGTAAGTAAACAAGGGCGGATGGCAACATACTCCATATAATACAGCGCGCTTAACTCCGCAAACACCAGGGTATCAAGACTCTTGAGCAAATGTGTAATGAATTCCAACTTTCTCGCTAGGCCGGGATTGCGCCGCTTCCTGCTCTTCTTCTTCTTGCGGCGCTGCGAGTGCGACTGGGCGCGCGACCGGGAGGTCCTGGGCTGCTCAGGCGATAGCAGATCTCTGGTGACACGGCTGGCAGAGGACGCGGGGAGAGGCTCGACAGGGGGAGCATCGGTTCGCGCCGTAGAGCTCGGCGAGGCATCATGGCTCATTCTCGGGGCTCGTCATCTGTTCTCGGGTTCGTGGGCGAGCCAGTTCTGCATATGAGCAGGGCGATAGCTCAGGAAGAGCACGTGCAGATCATGGGCGACTCTGGAGGACGATGTGTGGTTGATGGAAGTTCAGAAGATCGAATCGACAACAGAAATGAGAAAGCGACTGGCTGGAACTAGGAAAATTCAAAATACGAGTTCTTATGGGAGCCTGGAGAGGTGGGAACGGAGTTGTTGGAGCTTGGGAGAGGCCATGATAGGATTGGCAGGGATCATATGTGACTGACACTTACGACTACCGACAGGCCAGAAACGGCCAAGGAGGTCGGATATCGGAGAAAGGGTAACCCCGAAAAACGCGGGACACACTGAAGCTGGCCAAAGTACCTCCGTACCCCGCCATCGGATGTGCTGTGGTGGATGGTGCAGCACCGGCCCAAATAATTTCTGCCGTGACTCAGACGAACAACGACGACGTAGAAGAAGAGCAAACTCGTCTCAGACTCGCCAGATACACAGAGACAAGTGCCCATCATGACAACCTCAAGCTCTGCCCCCACGGGGGACCTCACTTCCCAGATCCTTCAGGCCCTCTCGGCCCAGAGCCCCCTCCTCTCCGCTGAGGCCTTCCCCGCCATCGCCTTCCAGGACATCAAGGCCGCTCTCGATCGTCTGGCTTCGCGGTCCATGATCACCTACGAGACAATTGACCGAGAAGAGGCTGCTCTAGAGCCCGAGGCTGAGAAGATTGCTGAGCATGGCAGCCACGAGGCGCGTGTCTTTGAGGCCCTGCGCAGCGCTGTTGAGGGTTTGACCATTCAGGAGCTGGAGCAGGCAATTGGCGACAAGACTGTCACCAAGGTTGGCCAGGGCAAAGCCTTTAAGGAGAAGTGGATTTCCAAGAGCAAGGATGGAAAGCTTGTCGCTACTGTAAGTGTCGTAACACTTGAAGCAAGTAGTGCTCTTGCATGATAGCTAACTTTTTATCTTCAGGCTGAGTCGATCGAGGATGTCACCCGAGCCCAGCTCCTCCAGATCAAGGAGACCCGAACCCACGAGCCCAAGATCTTGACCGACCTGCGAAAGCGAAAACTCATCAAGATGCAAAAGGTCATTAGTTTCAAGATGGCCCAGGGCCCCAAGTTCGCCCTCGAGATCCAGAAAGAGGAAACCGACCTGACAGCCGACATGATCATGTCAGGCTCGTGGAAGACGGCTAACTTCAAGCCTTACAACTTCAAGGCCCTTGGAGCCGACCAGAACGCTGGCGCTCTCCATCCCCTGAACAAGGTGCGACATGAGTTCCGACAAATCTTCTTCGAGATGGGCTTCGAGGAGATGCCCACCAACAAGTTCGTCGAGACGGGATTCTGGAACTTTGACGCCCTCTTTGTGCCTCAGCAGCACCCTGCCCGTGACCTGCAGGACACCTTCTACATCTCGGACCCCAAGGTGGGCGACAGGCCGCGGACGGAGCAGGAGGGACAGAACACGGAGGAGTACTGGGAGAACATCAAGGAGGTGCACCAGGACGGCAAGTTTGGATCGATCGGCTACAGATACCCCTGGTCGGCCGACGAGTCGACAAGGCTGGTCCTCCGAACACACACCACTGCCATTTCAACGGCGATGCTGTACAAGCTGGCGGCTCAGAAGGGACCCGATGGACGACCACCCCCTGCCCGATACTTCTCCATCGACAGAGTGTTCCGTAACGAGACGGTGGACGCGACTCACTTGGCCGAGTTCCACCAGGTGGAGGGTGTTATTGCCGATTACGGGCTGACCCTGGGAGGTCTGATGGAGTTTATGGAGGTCTTCTTCGCCAAGATGGGCATTACCAACCTCAAGTTCAAGCCTGCGTACAACCCCTACACCGAGCCTAGCATGGAGATCTTCAGCTACCACGAGGGTCTGGGCAAGCTGGTGGAGATTGGCAACAGTGGCATGTTCCGACCTGAGATGCTGGAGCCCATGGGTCTGCCCAAGGACATGCGGGTGTTCGGCTGGGGTCTGAGCTTGGAGCGGCCGACCATGATCAAGTACAAGATCTCCAACATCCGAGAGCTGCTGGGTCACAAGGTGGATCTCAACTTTATCGAGAGGAACCCGGCGGTGAGATTAGAGAAGGAGTAGGCTGAAGTTGATTGTATACGGAACCCCCAAAAAAAAAGACGACATGTGTGTTAGAGGTGGACTTGTGGCATCTAGAAGGGGTTGCAGCAAAGGGAGGGGCGTGATTTTGTCGTACAGTATCATGACTACCTAGACGAAAGGAAAGTTTCAAAATCAAAAAATAAAGAAAGCCCGGATAGTTCCAACACCGAAGGGAAAAGGCCCCTGATGAGGAAGGACCCTGACTAGACACGGGAATCGAGGATCTAGAGACGGGGTCAATGTCGTCAGTTTGAAGTCCAAGACGAGGGAGGGTCCCGCCCCACAAACTTGCAAGCTACCGAAGCCATTCACGTCTTTGACTCTAGAGGCAGGTTACGCACACGACATTTTGACCGTTTGGAAGGGACCCTGAAATCTTTACTTCCCTGTCTTCTCTTGTCGCATTTGCATTGCATCCATTGCTTACAATTCAATTGATTTGCTTGATTGCCAAGTCTCTTTCCCCCGCTTCCGGCACTTGCCCTTTCTCTTTCTCGCTTGGAGGAACGAACACAACAACCCCACAAGGCCGGGAGCCCGAACCGGCCGGCCCCACCGGACCTTGAGCCCCGTACGTACATACGCCAGGTGCCCCGCTTCTGCTGAACGCATCCCAATTCCCACTTCAACGTCGTCATTGAGGGTGGGAATAGGTATCAATCCCTCTACGGTTCTGGTATCATGATCAATCCCTAATCAAAAGAGGGGGAATTGCATCTAAGCTGCAACCGGCGGACAACTGGTCCCCTCCGACCTCCGCAAAATGCAACGCTGCAGGCTTGCTGTGGCTGGCCTGGACTCTCTGTCTTGGGGTGTTAGTAATTCCCCTGCCGAGTGTGGTGGTGTGACCTGCTTTGACAAGCCCTCTCCGCATCTGGGTCTGGGGAAAACGGGTCAAGATCAGCGCCCTCAGTAAAAAAAGACAGCCATGATGTGAGAGGAGCGGACATTCCACCCTCCCCGCTTCCTCTCACCCCTCCCTTTGCTTTGCTTTGCTTTGCTTCTGGGGCAGGTGATGATTCAAAGGGACTTGTCTTGCATCGGATTCACAGTGAGGGAGAGACCCAGCTCCCCCAGTGTCTGACGATCGAAGGAACCTGGTTGGCTGGGAGGACGAGACGGTCGAGCTCCCCCCTTCTGCTGGGATCACACAGCGGAAAAGAAGGGGACCAGAGGCGAAAAAGAGGGACGCCACCTCGGTCATGGCCAACGAGGCCATTCCTCCAAGGAGCATGGCCAGCATGTGGGATGGCGGATGGAGGGCCCCGGGCGCAAAGCTTACGGATGCGTCCAGCCTATCGAACCGTCGCTGCCGTCACTTACATGCATGGTTGACACGGCGGAGGTGATGGGTTTAGTGTGGTTGTCTCTTGTGCTACGGGCACCAGAGAGAGAGAGAGTGGTGATGATGGCGTTGCCCTTTTGCGTGGTGCAAGCTTTGTCTACGTACCTCTCTCTCTCTTCTTCCTGACCTGAAGATCGACCGCGAGTTGTCTGATCGCCTTGTCACATATAAGCTCAGCTTCCTCCCCTCCTTCTCGAGCTCTTCTTTTCTTCATACCTCAACCTCAATTGAACTCTTGTACCAAACAACCATTGCCTACGACCGTGTCCTCCTCCATACAAGGACATCTAACAAACTACACATCATCAACTTGACCACAATCGCAATCATGGACTCTGGTGCTCCCCAAAACAACCAAAACACTAACGCCAGCGGTCGCCGCCGAGTAACACCTCCCGTCCCCCTTCCTCAATGACCTGTATACTGATACCTCCTTGACAGAGCTCAGGCTTCATGCCCGCCTTTGCAAGCCTCCAACAGCAGAAGCGAGGCTCCGAGGCCAACGCGGCCCGTCGCGCGAGCATGTCGGACCAACAAGCAAAGGGCGGCATCTTCAGCCAGTTCTTCCACAAGTGCGTTGCATCGTCATCACCACATCACAATGTTACTTCATGATAAGCCTGACTAACAACAATGTTGCAGCAACTTTGGCAAGAACGCGGACAAATAAATGATCGAAGCTAGCTTCCAACTAAACGATCAATTCGCGAGACGATGATCGATGTGTATTAATAGTGTTGAGGTTGTGTGCCCTTGATGGGTTGGTAATTTGGCCATTGGAGGTGATACTGAGAGAGCGAGTTTAGCTGTAGGGGCGGGCAGTAAATAAATGAAGTAAAATGATCTGCATCAAAAATTCGCTATGCTTCCCTCCTCCTGTGTTTCCTTGGGTGTGATCATCAGGCACACTTTTACTACTCTTCTCCATGATTCGATGTTGAAACCAAGCCAAGTCTTGGACTGAGATTGGCCATGACTCCCGCGACTCCAAGAGATGTGACGGACTCTAGCTGGTGTGATACCGACCCGACATCGGTCCTTCAAACAGCATCCTGTACTCCCGCACCTTTGTCTATGGTTAGTTACCCCTCGTTCAAACGCTTTTGTTTTCCAGTTCCAGATAAAAGAGAAACATCCACTTAGGCCTTAACCATGAAAATCTGCCTCTTGTTAGCGGAATAGTCCAGCAGCAGGGCAATCAATAACCGGGTTGCACAAACCTGGTTCAACGCCTTCGTGTCCAACACAGCCTGCCTCTTCTGCGCAATAAATCGTGACCGCACAAAGTTCCTGCTTCCCCGAGGAGTTGATGTACCAGATGGAGTTGTCACTCCAGTTCCTGGGAGAGACGGCACAGGCGTCGATTCTTGCGTTGCGACGGTGCTGCTTGACTCGGACGTAGCCTCCTCCTTCTTGCGCTTCTTGTCCTTCTTTTCCTTCTTGGACTTCTTCTCCTTTACCTTGTCCTCCTCCGAGTCCTCGGGAGACCGGCTCTTATCCTTGGACTTGGATTTCCGCTTCTTGGAGCGCTCCTCCGACGGCACGCTGTCGTCCTCTTCCGAGACCTCTGCAGACTTCTTGCGCGACTTGTCCTTCTTAGACTTCTTATCCTTCTTCTTGGCCTTGGTGTCGTCTGTGTCGGCGCTGCTGTCGTTCTCCTTCAGCTTGCGTTCCTCCTTGCGTCTCTTCTTGCTCTTAGAGTCGGATTCTCGGCTAGAAGAGTCTTCGTCGTCGCTGGCCTTCCGCTTCTTCGCCTTCTTCTCCTTTTTAGATTCCTTCGGTGCTGGGGCGGATTCCATAACCACATCCTCGTCTTCGTCCTTCGGTGTCTTGGCTTCCTCATCATCCTTCTCCTTCATCTCATCGCCCACCAGGAGTCCGCCATATACGAATCGCATCGGTCCGTATCGTTGCTCGACAAAGTGATGGGTCTTGACGGCGAGGCGCGCCTGCTGGTCCACCACAACTTCGTCCTCGGTCTTTCCGTTGAGCCTGCTGAGCAGGTCCTGGAAGACATCGAGTCCCGTAACCTCGTCCTCCTTGGCCCTGCTGAAACCCAGTCCCTTCATGTCATCCTTGAGGACGACGCGGATGTACGAGGCATTTGCAGCCGTGTGCAGCTCCGAGTGCGGCGCATTCTCAGCTCCGAGGAACTGGCCTGGTTGCCAGCCCTGGGCCCGAAGGATCTTCTGCCCAAAGGTGTTGGTGTCTCGAGTCCATTTGGTATTGTTGGGATCCTTGTTGATCTTTCGTCGGCTGTAGTCAGCAGGTTAGTGGGCATTCGCAAATTAGCCTGGCCAATGCGACAGTCTTACATCTTGTTCTCTGCAAGGAGTCCCATTTTTGCGACTGTAAGGCTTGAAGAAGGCAATCGCTGGCTTGAACGGGTGCACGTTGGAGAGTTCACTTAGGTACAGAAAAAAGAGGTGGGCGGTGGGGATGTGCGTCGCGAAAAATATCTTATCGCAGACTTTTATTGGCTGATAACAATGTTCATGGCCCCCACCAGATCCGCTAGCTCACCTTTCACCGAGACTTACCGATGGTTATCACTTGGGTCGAGCAATGAATAAGACACCCGAACGACCAAGAAGTCAACTTCTTCTCATAACTATTTTCAGAAGAAACATACCCAAAAATAATTTCTCAATTTAACTCAAATATTCTATATTTAATATACATTACACTACTCTTATAATATATTCACAAATACCCTTAAGGAAGGGTAATCTAATATGAATTTCTGCGCTGGATATCAAAGTAGCCATTCACTTCAACGACACTAATCAACGTTAGAATGGGAATATGTGATGCAATTTCATGGCCTATCGAAGCTCACAAATCGACTTCGAAAATCAGCAAGTAGTAACAATGGCATAATCTACACGGAATATCGCGAGATATTCGTCTCCACGACACCTGAATCCAGTTGCCCAGGAACCCAATATGAAAGCAAGCAACCAACTCCAGCTCCTCCTCATCAGCTTGAACTGTAAGCAATATGTCAGTCTAGTAGTTGAGCTCTCCGCCTCCGCCACCAGAAACCTGGTCCAGATCTTCGTAGCTCTTCAGGCTTCGTCCCTGTACCGCCTCACGGGGACCCCCAGCAGCTCCGCCGGCGCCGTCTCCCCATCTGGAACCGCCCATACGGTTACGGCCACCGTCGTAACGGTTTCCGCCACGACGATCATACGGGCCAGATCTATACTGGCCACGGCCTCCGCCCATACCTCCTCGGCGAATAGGTCCACCAGAACGGTCGTCACCCATCGGGTTCCAGCCACCACCGGACTGCATGTTCGCAAACATGGGAGTGAAACCGCCAGGGGGCATAGGAAATCCAGGCATGCCCATCATGCCATTCATGGCAAAGTTTTGGAGATTAAAACCACGAGGTGTGCCAGTGTTCGACTGGCCATTGGCAGGTGGGAAATGGCCATTCGAGTTGGCATCCGTCCTCGATGGTGCAATGTGTGCAGGATCGATGACATATGCGTTGATTAGGTCAAACTAGAGATCCAGTTAGTTGGCGTTGTTCAAGTATGAATAGGTGAAAACGAACCTCTTGTTTGATGCTCTCGAGCCACTCAGAATGACGCTTCTCGACGTGCTTGCGCCAGAAATGCTCCTCCTTGAACAGCTTGGAACATTCCGGTGCCTTGCACCTCCACTTGTGTTCATCCTCTTGCTTAACATGCTTGGAAAGTTCCTCATCAACAGCCTCGTCTACAGGGCGGCCGCCAAGCTTCCGGATGTCAACAGAGTGAGGGTCCAGGATCTGGGTCAGCTTGTCTTCAAACGTCTTGACCCAGTTGAAGGCTCGGAGAAGCTGCTGCTCCGTCTTGTTGGACGCGTTTCGGAACTTCTTGTCCCCCTCGGCAGATTCGTTCTCTGGCTCCTCGACTCCCTCTCCTCGTTTCTTGCCAGGGAAGACCTCACCATTGGCGCTGGCCCGGGCCACCGCCTTGGCTGCAGAAGACAATGTGCTGCGTGGTCGACGCAAGTGACCGCCCGGACACTTACGAGTAAGCTCGTGAATCGAGTCACTCTCAAAGACACAGAAGAAGCAGAAGTTGAAGACTCTGCGCAGGTACTCGATCAAGAGATCGAGCTGTTTCTTCTTGACTAGGAGATCTTCGTCATCAACCTCATCGTCGTCCACGGCGCCCTCTTCCTCCTCGTCTTCGATTTCAATCACACCATCTTCTTCTTCGTCCATGGCTTCATCCATGCCCACCTCGCGCGTCTTCTTGACCTTCTTGACTGGAGTTGGGGGCACAGCCGGCTGAAGCTGGCCAGCATTCCTCAGGTCCTCGACCTTTTCTTCAATCTTGAGAGTCGCCTGGAAATCAGAGCCAAACTCTTCCTCAAATTTGTTGACAATTCGCTGAACAAGAAGCAGATCCTTCTCAATGCGTTCGGGAGCCGAGAAAAGGTCCCAAAGAGCCTTCTTGCGAGGGTGGACAGGTGGGCTGTGAACTCCAACATGGCAAACAAAATCACCCCGAACCTCATCCTTGACAGTCTTTCCGTTGATGGCTTCCAGAGCCTTATCAGCGGTCGACACTGGCTGAGGCGACGTTATCGCTTCATCGCCATCTTCGTCCTTGGGATCAACACGATCAACCGGCATTGCCGTTTCTGAAGAAGGGTGAAGCATGACCCATCCGATCCGATGATAGCGCTTGCTAGGATTGGGATCAGAAAGAGAGAGCCACTTGAAACCTCCCTCCTCTTCTCCGAGATGCTCCTTGCAGAAAGCCTCAAGGTTTTGACGGCTGACATGAGGGGCGATAGTCTTGATCAAAAGGGTAGGCTGAAACTGGTTCTCGTCTCGAATATCAGCACCGTTCGCTGGTACGAGATCGCCAACACCAAGAATCTCATTGGTGGCTGTTGCCTCGCCCTCTTCCTTCTCAACCACGCCCCCGCTGCCATTGCTTTCGCTCTTAGGGAGACCTTCCAAAGAGAAGTCGTCAAATGTGCCAGACTCGAGGTCTTGTTCCCACTGGCTGTAGGCGCCACGTCGGTGCTCGTTGAGCTTTGCCCGGAAATCATCACGAATTTCAGGGACATATCGCTCCTTGAACCACTGCTCCCTCTTGTGCTCAGAGACAAATGCTCGGGCCATCTTGGCCTGCAGCTCTTCCTTGTAAGCATCATAGGCCGCCTGAATCTTGGCTTTTTCCTTTTCACGGTCCTCTGGACCACGGGTTCTCTCGGGTTCACGTCGACGTCCAGTGCGAACTCGCTCCTTTTCTTCCTTGATCTTCTCATTCATTCTCCACCATTCACCAAAGTATGAAAAGCCAACCTGGTACGGGAGCTTGACAGGGTCGGCCAGTGGGTTGACTGTGACGTTGCCGGAGGAGCTAGCTTCCTGGCCAGGAACATATCGATCAATGTTGGCGGGTGGCGAGGTGATACGACGTCGGTCGTCGCGATCGCGATCGTCTCGACGAGATCGCGGCTCATAGCGATCAACTGTGGCGGGTGAGCGAGATCGGCGGCGGTCTCGACGGTCATGGCCTAGGAATTGGTGAGCGATACTGTCCAATGTGATACAGTCAAGTCCAAGAGACTCGAGGTTGCACGACGAACCTGGTGACCTTCCACGGTAAAAGGAATCGCCTCGATCAGCGCGATCATCCCGGTTGCGCGAGTCATCGCGACTCCAGCTTCTCTCAACGGGAGAGCGAGCCGAGGCATCTCGGAAAGAGGTGTACGAGTCCATTGTTGGTTTCGGTAAGGAGGACGCGACGTGGCATGGGAGTAGGTTGCTCTTTAAGGCAGAGACCGATCTCAATTCTTTGGGGCGCGGGTGTCTGGAAGTAGATTGCGGGCTTTGCCGAGGTGGTGCCTATTATTTGGCAACATGATTGTGGTTAGAGATGAGATCCTGAAGCATGTTTGGACAAGGAATAGAGCCAGAAACAAGAAAACAAGTAGGGATGCCAAAGAGGCGCCATGAAGAAGGTGGCTCTAGGGCGACGCGCCCTGAACGAATGACAAGATATCAGAAGAAGAATGAGATGAGAATGAGTGTGGCATGATGATGGTGGCAGGAGGACAGGGACGGCTGAGGGGACAACGCGAGGCTGCGGATGCGGCTGGATCGACGATTTGAAACGTTGTAGAGGGAGAAGGGAAAGAGAGAGAAGGATACTCAAAGAGTATGGGGGAGACAAACTAATTGAATGAGCGCGACTTTGGCAATGAAGATGGCGCTGAGCTGGAGGAAGTTGCGCTCCAACAGGCCTCACCTCAGGTCGATAAACCGATACGATGAAGTGAGGTCAAGTGAAGTTGAAGAAACTAAGTTTACGTTGGTTGGCTGGGAGCGAGTTGGAGGTTTGGTTTGCTGAGCTGGCGGCGCGAGCGCGATTTGAGTGGGGCGCTGATTGTTTGACAAGGGGGATCCATTCCGTTCCTTCCTCCGATGGATGGACGTTTGCGACCGGCTGCGGGCCCTGTGCAGCCGTTCCGGGGAAGGTGTCGGCAGGTACGTACCTGCTTCACCAGTCCCGTCTTTGGGGCATTGGGGCAATCACTGATTGCCCGGTCGCCGCTTCCCTGGGAATCTCCGGCCTCTCTCGGGCCAATTACCTTCTGGTATCGGTCGGTAACCGGCGAGTGTGCCTGGGAAGGAGCGTGGCGATCTCCGCCTGCACCTAACAAACAATCCGGGGGTGATTTCTTACATCATGTCTAGGCAAAGCCTCTCCCACTCTTGCAAACAAGCGGCAAACAATACAGTAATGCAGCTGACCGCCATCAGAAGTGGCTCTGCTTCGACTTGTCACATCAATTCGATACTCTAACATTTATGAATAATAACCAAATCCACTTGCGCATCGAACTCTTTCCATACCTACTCCGCACCCTCTTCTACCTTTCATCCTCGGCTTGGTTCAGATAGCTCCTCCCCCACGACCGCCCCACTCTTGCTGGCCCATGATACAGCACCCGCCTTCATCCACGCATGATAAGAGGTCGTGCAGCATATGAACCCAAGATAGCCCATGGCTGCTAGAGGAATAACTCTTCGAAGCATTCAGAGTATCTCGACATATTTATCCTTTGTACCTCGGGGTTTCTATCGGCATATATGGCAAAAATGGACACAGGTAGCGGCGGCACCAACGGTTACCGCTATAACGTCGCGGTAGAGCACTTCAGGGCGAGAGAGTACCCCATGCTACAGGGTTTGTGTATGAAATAAACATTTTCGTTCTTAACACTAACTTTCTTAGACTCTGTGTACCTCGATCATGCCGGCACAACCTTATGCTCCAAGTCATTGATGGACGCTTTCACATCCTCAATGATGGAAACGATATATGGCAACCCCCACTCTGCCTCCCCATCCTCACAGAACTCAACCTCTCGAATCGAAGATTCTCGCATGAATTTGTTGAACTTCTTCGGGGCGGACCCAGCAGAGTACGATGTGGTGTTTGTTGCCAATGCCACCGCTGGTGTGAAACTGGTAGTCGACGCCATGAGAGCTCTACCCGAAGGCTTCTTATATGCCTACCACGAGGCTTGTCATACGAGCTTAGTCGGGGCCCGAGAGGAAGCTATCGATAGCTCATTGATTGATGATGGCAATCTTCAATCTTGGTTAAAGGGGAATTCTCCCTTCTTTGATACTGCCAACGCTTCACCATCCTCGACACTCTTCTCATACTCGGCCCAGTCTCATATGGACGGAAAAAGGTACCCTTTAACATGGAGCAGAGATCTAAAAGAAGCTCATCGAAATTCAAAATCTCGCCTACTCACATTGTTGGACGCATCCTCGTTTGCCGCCACCTCCCGTCTTGATCTGAGTGATCCTAATATTACGCCCGACTTCATCGTCGTCAGCCTATACAAAATATTCGGATTTCCAGACCTTGGCGCTTTGCTTGTTCGGCGGTCCGCAGAATGGGTATTCGATCATCGAAAGTATTTCGGTGGCGGTACCGTGGACCTGGTTGTGTGCGGAAAGGAGAAATGGCATGCACCAAAGTCACATTCACTGCACGAACGGTTGGAAGACGGCACGCTACCCTTTCATAATATCATTGCTCTCGATATTGCTATGGAAGTACACGAACGACTGTTTGGTACCATGGACGAAATCAGAGCACACACCTCGTACCTCAGCCGGCGACTGTTAAGGGATCTGAGCGAGTTACGCCATGCTAATGGCGAGCTAGTCTGCGCGGTCTATACCAAGGACTCGTCTGGGGTCGAATCACTGGGAACCGGTCCTGTCGTTTCTTTTAACCTAAGGAATAGCCGTGGTGCCTGGGTTAGCCTGACTGAATTCGAGAAGCTTGCAAATCTGAAAAAGATGCACATTCGAACGGGCGGATTATGCAGCCCAGGGGGTATTGCTTCAGCTCTTGGGTTACAACCTTGGGAGATGAAGAGAAACTTTTCTGCAGGCTTCCGATGCGGAGCGGAAAACGATATCATGTCAGGCAAGCCAACAGGCGTCATTCGGGCCAGCTTGGGTGCAATGAGCACCAAGGCAGATGTAGATCGCTTCGTCGATTTCATCAAAGAGTTTTATCTTGAATTCACGTTACCGACGATCGAGCCCATCATCAGCCCTATGAACCCGATAGCTATGTCCGAGTCCCCCCGTCTCCAGGTGAAAACCATCACCATATACCCAATCAAGAGTTGCGCTGGTTTCTCTATTCCAGCTCGAATTTCTTGGGAGATTCGACCTGAAGGACTGGCCTGGGATCGCGAGTGGTGCTTGGTACACCAAGGCTCTGGTCACGCGCTTAACCAGAAGAGATGCCCCAGAATGGCTTTGTTACGGCCACGAATTGATTTTGACAAAGGAGAACTGGTGGTATCATATCACGGGAAGCGGCGGGACAATCAGCTGCATCAGATTTCTATACCTTTGTCGGCTGATCCCTCAGTTATCGACTCAACACTCGACCGGCAACGATCAAGAGTATGCGGAGAAGAGGTATCTGCACAGCTCTACACGTCAGAAACAATCAACAGCTTCTTCTCGGGCGTTCTGGGGGTTCCGTGTGTCCTAGCACGCTTCCCTCCTGGTGGTCTCGGTCTGAAGAGCCGCCTTTCCAAGGCGCAGATACAACGTTATCAGCAGCCTAGCAGGATCCGGACTCTTCCAGGGGCATTCCCGGACGTGCCTTCACCCCCGGACTCTGACTCGGAACAGAAAAAACCAGCCAAGATCTTACTCTCAAATGAGAGCCCCATTCTCATGATACACAGCTCGAGTGTGCATGAGCTAAATAAGGAAATCATGAGCAGAGGTGGCAGCCCCGTGGAAGAACGAGCATTCCGAGCCAACATTGTTTTGGAACATGCTGCTGGCACTAAAGCATATACAGCCTTTGCCGAAGATGACTGGGGCTCTGTACACATAGGACGCCAAAACTTCAAACTCTTGGGCGCGTGTCACAGATGTCAAATGGTCTGCATTAACCAGGAGACCGGTGAGAAGATGGAGGAGCCATTTGTCACGTTGGCGAAGACGAGGCGTTTCGACGGCAAGGTCTACTTTGGGGTTCATATGCGACACGACCCATTTGTCCAGGGTGACTGCACTACGAAGGAGACGCAGTACCCGACGATTGAAGTTGGGGACTCTGTGTCTGTGACGTCGCGAGACTAGGTAGTTTACGGATTTGACAAGAGATGGGAACGAATCTATGCAGTTGATGCATGCGAATAGGTCAATGAGATACAATGATGCATTCATTCCAAGACAACATTGATACAGTGCGCAATTAACAGGACAGGGTCATTCTTGGATAAGTGAAAGTGCCCCTTCACAGCTCACTGCTCTGAACCACAAATCCCGCATCAATTGAACCTCTTCTCGGTAGCGCGGTCGAGGTTGAACGCAGCACTGATCAAGGCGAGGTGACTGAAAGCCTGGGGCGTGTTTCCCAGCTGTTCGCCGCTGCGCGCAATCTCCTCGGAGAACATGCACAGGTGGTTGGAGAAGCCCAGCATGTTCTCAAAGAGGTTGACGGCCCGAACCAGGTACTTTGGTTCGTAGACGGATGCGCGGGTCATGGCTTCGACGAGCCAGAAGGTGCACATGCTGAATGCGCCCTCGTGTCCGCCTACTCCTAAATACATTCCCGCAGCATTAGCTCACTCTTCTGTAAAGGGGGGCGGGGGCTTGTATCAGGGGACCTAACCGTCGTCGGAGAGCTCAGTGTCGTAGCGGTATACCAAGCCGGTGCTCGTCAGACCGCCCTTTTCGGGGGGCAGTAGGATGCGGTCGAGGGTGTTGAGGAAACGCGGGTCGCAGGGTGAGATGAAGAAGACCAGTGGTGCGATGAGGATGGAAGAGTCGAGCATGGTGTTGTTCTGGAAGCTCTGCACGAAGCACTTCATCTTCTCATTGTATCCTACCGTCATAAGTCAGTTTGTCCAAACCCACAGCTGTGAAGAGGCGGATATTACCCTTTTCCATGACACGTTCGTAAAGATTGTCTCTTGCTTCCAACCACTTGGCGCGGTTAGGACAGGGGAAGCATCTCTTTTCTGCTAGGCGGAGGCCGCGGTCAAAGGCAACCCAGAGCATGATCTGCGAGTAAGTAAAGTGCTGCTTGTTGTTACGGACTTCCCAGATGGACATGTCGGGATCTTTTTTGTTAGAACAAGCCTTATTTCATGTTGCCTATTACTTACCATCAAGAATAGTCAAGACGTAGTCTACGATTGCTTAGTAGAGTCCAACAAGGTGGTTGCTCGACTTACCGAGAATGTCACGCACAGCCCTCCAGACATCCCAAGGAACTGGCTTTCCGTACTTGTTGTACAGGTAGATGGCATCCATCAGCTCACCGTAGATATCAAACTGCTGGTGAAACGCTGCGCCGTTACCAATACGAACAGGGCTGCTGCCACGATATCCTTCGAGATGGCCCAGGGTGAGCTCGGGAATGTCAGTGTCACCGCGGATGGTGAACATGATGGGCAGACCGCCATCTGGACCTCGTGAGTGGACGAAGCGCTCCATGATAAACTCCATGTAGGCGTCAGCTTCGGCCTTGAAGCCGAGACGGAGGAGAATGTAGATGGTGAAGCTCGAGTCTCGAATCCAGGAGTAGCGGTAGTCCCAGTTCCTCACGCCGCCGATGGCTTCAGGGACGGAGAATGTGGGTGAGGCGATGATTGCGCCAGTGGGTTCTGCAAGAGATTAGCATCAATACAAAAGAAGTATTAATATCGTCATTCTTACCGTATGTCATCATCTTCAGAATCATCAAGCTTCTCGACACAACCTCTCTCCATCGGCCCTTGTACCTGGACTGCGAGATGAAGTTGTACCAGAAAGTCTGGGTATCGTGCTGCTGAGCATCCAGGACCCCAGTCGAGATGTGCTCAGTGATGTGATTGTTGATGTCATTTCGAAGAACAAAGGAGATTGCCTGGCCTTCCTGGATCTGAATGCGAGCAACAAGACCCTCACCGAGGGTTCCGGGGCGCCTCTCCTTCTTGAAGGTGATGGCAGGGCAGCTTGCCTCATCCTCTCCCTTCTCGAGAGCAACATCGAGCTGAAGCTTGACGTCCTTGCTGTGGAAGGCGGCGACCTTGCTCTTGGTATCAGAGGATACGTGACGCTCTTGGTAGAGGATGGTTTCATGGGGATCCCTTCCGTAGTTGAACGAGGGGAAGATTTCAACATCTGGCTATGTTAGTTCCATCTTTCTCTGAAAAAAATATTAGAAATCTTACCCAGAGTTAGAGTGCCTCGGATGCATTCCACTCGGCGAACCAACCACCTCTTGAGCTCTTCCTGGACTTTGGTGGCCTCTCGGTAAGCGTTCAGCTTGTAGCCCCTGGTCATGACCTGGGCACTCTTTGGGCGAGGGAAGAAATCCACCAGGTCCACGACACCATCTTCATGAATGGATCTCGTCTGCAAGATGCAAGATGACGGCAGGTACTGCTGCTTTGTGGTACAGCTGAAATCGTCAGGGGGAGAAATAGAGAAGTGACCCCCCTTGTCCTTGTCCAACAACCGACAGAACACGGAGGGAGAGTCAAAGTCGGGCCTAGAGGACAAGTTTTAGTCGAGGGATATGAGATTGAAGGTCAAATGCCATTCCTACCAGCACATAAAGTCGACACTCCCATCAATCCCCACGAGGGCACAAGTGTGCATGTTCCCAATCATTCCATAGTCCTCAATGGGGAGGTAACCTCCCGTCTGAGCACGACGGGAGCCTCCTGGATGAGCGGCAGAGCATTGAGAGGCCATTTTCGGTGAGATGCTGCAAGTTGATGGGCAGCTGAGGTTCTGAAGCTGAGTAGCTCGGGGATGATGTAATGGACTGTGTAAGTGCTTCCGTAGTGGAATCGTGCCGCCCCGAGAGTCCCGGCGAAGCAAAAAACTGGATCTGCGGATATGCAGGAAGGAACGAGCATCGACAGTGTCTCAATTCCGTGAGAGGCTCTAAAGAGATGGTGGAAGGGGAGCTGAAAGAGCATGCGGGGGATGGAGCTTATAAGCTTTCACGATGCTTGGATCGCCTGGTGCAGCTCAAAGCTTGGTGTGTGTGACCATCACAGCGACCATTACCAAAAGCAGCACCCAACTTGTTGTCCACGTGCAACGAAATAATAAGAGCTGACCAACAAAACCAATTCCTTTCCTCTTTCTCAGTCTGACAAGCAGCAGCTCAGCGTATGCCGAGACATGAGGGGACTGGGAACTTCCAATGGCCATGGTTTGCTGGCAACGCCACTGATGGTTTAGTCAGTATGCAGGTATCGCACTTTGGGCATTATAAAGACTTGGAGAAAGCATTACATGAATTTTACTAAGGTATTTATCAGAAAGCAAGATGGCGCACCTTTTCACCATTTATGTCCTAGGCTCTTTGAACCAAGGTGCTTAAATGTCTCCTCTTCTGCCTCCATCACCCATGATGAAATGGATCCATGACTACCCAACCTAGATCGCATGGCCTTCTACCTCGATCAATCCACCCAAAGTAAGGGATTCATGTGGATATAACGGTCAAGTCGGGTAGGGCAAGGCAAGGGAGTGCCGGTACATCTTCAATGGAGGTCATATATGGTGAGCACCATGGCTGGCTACCCGGTATGTATGTATGTGGAGGGAGGTCTGACTTGGCAGTCAACGATTCGACTTCAGCTTTGTCATAAGCCGATAAGTATCAAAGCCACATCCATCGAAGCAAGGGGCCCTTCAATCAATTCGCTGAAACGCTACCGGCACTTTCACACAACGTTCCATGGAGGTAAGCCGGTTTTATCCAGCGCATTTTTACCATGCTGTGGCACATACCTCGATTGAGATGGGTGACTTGGGTGAGGTAGAGCTCTTGGCCTTGGGAGATACGAAGATGGGAGTTTTGGACAAGACTGGGCTCAATTAACACAATGGGTTCTTTACCAAGATACTGCTCATAGTGGCCGCCCCTATTCTGCGCACCTCGTTAGACAACCTAGTTGACATATACTGGATAGATCTACGGATACAATGACAGCGGATAAAGACACAGTTTCTATGACTACAAGTTCCAAGCACTGTTGCACACACGGGCACGGAAAGTCGGCCATTGTCGTGCCAAGTAAACGCCATGGCGCAAAAAAAAAAAAAGGGTCTCGGAGTCAATACGGCAAGTTCCCGATGATTGAGACAATGAAGCTCGTTGGCACTTGGCAGATGAAAGGACCTCTACCCGAGCTGCTCGATACTTGCCTGCCTGGCAATTAACTTGGCTCTGAAAAAATGGCTAAAATTCATGATTATCGTAAACTTTGCAAAATCCCATGGATGTTTAGAAGCCTGCATGTGCATGGCTTACCAGGATCAAGGACCCCGGCTGGGCCGGAGCTATCACAGTAGCTTGTCGCAAAAGAAGCGTCTTTTCCATTGAGCTGAACGGTTTACAAACGCAAAAGAGGCTGGGGGGACGTCAGGAACTTTCCCTTGATTCAAATTCAAGATGGTGCCTGGTTTTATGCAGGGTCTAACTTGGGTCGTTCCGATATCCGTATACGAGCCGGGGGGTTGTTTTCTGTCGCCCACCCCTGAAAAGGGACCGTGGTACCCGCTGGCTGCCTCAGACTTGAAGCATTTCGCATGAGAAGGAGCTCAAGTGCCGAGAATTTGATGGCAAGGATAGGGGATGGACGCAAAAGGGACATGAGTCCGAAGTCTAGTTTTTGACGAGAGAGAGTGTGTACACGGACGGACACAACGGCATGCATTAACGCCATCACATGGACTATTTACTGTTGTAGCGTCCACACGTGCGGAGGTGATCAGCAGCCTGACTTATTGAAGATCGTTGATGCAATGTTTCTCCTCTTCAGGTCAAGACAGACACAAGACCGACAGCCCTAGCCGTTCAAACCCCGCAGAGCCGATCGGACTGTGTGCGACTTGAGAGAGGTCATACGGCGATCAATATTCCTCGTCGTTGCATTTTCTTGTTTTTTGTGTGGCTGCAATCTGGAGGCGTCTGGTTTGTTTGCTGCCCAAGTAGAGGTAGTCTCTGGCAAGAATCGTTCGTCTTATTCACCGCTTGAGTTTGAACGACCCAACATGTATATTGAAGAACTCTTTTTCATCTGATCAAAGCCAACGATCAAGTAAAAAAAACATCGTCCTACCCAAAAGGCGGCGAACTCATGCAGCACTTGTGCAAGCTCTCCTCGGATCAAGGACATGATTCCCCCCAGCCAATCATGGCTCTTCCAACCGTCTGGATACCGTGTCGCGTGCGGACGGACAGTGCGCCACGGGGTCCCCCGTAGCTCCACTCTACGGGCAGCGGACTCGATTTAGGGATGGAAAGAGACGAAAGAGAGGTGAGCATCCAGCTGACGTTATGAAATAGACCGAATACGCAGCAGAGCTTCGGAGCAGGTACGGATAATATGTACCAGGGAAGCATCACCAGCATCCATGGAAGACAAGCTCCCCATCCCCCCCCATGTCTCATCCTCCCGGTGTTCCAGTGATCAAATTCCCGGCATGCCCAGGTGTGACTCTGCGGCTATGGGACAGTCAGTTCCAACCTGGGGCTTACACTGGAGTTGGGCATGCGCTCCGGCCCCCTACAACCGCCCCGCGACCCCAGCGACTGCAGCTCTATGACTACTCCAATCGTACTAGCTCCGCCCTTTGCATACGCTAGACCTGGCCTCCTCTTGGCTAACACACCCACAAACCAGCCCAGCCCAGCCAGCCAGCTCAGCCGAGTCCAGATCGCCCGTACAGTCCGTCTTCCCTCCCCATCCTCTCCAACAGAGGTCCAGTCGCTCGCATATGAAAGCCCCGTCCCCGTCTCCATTTCTTGGGTCTCCATCATGACCGCTCCCCCTTCACGATCCGACAATCTCCTACCCTCACCACCTCCCCCGACCGACTCCCGTTCTCCCTCCGCCTCCCCCGAACCTCTTCTCCTCGTCGACGCATCTCTCCCTGTGTCAGCCACCAACAGGGTCCCTGGCCATAACTTCACGGACCTCGATCCTTCAGCACAAACACAAACATCATCATCATCAACAACAAACCCAGCTCCAAGAGGAAGATCAGCAAAACTGAGGTCCAGAGGAGGCGGCGAAGTATTGGTCGGTCCGTCTCGCTCTCCGGCCGCTAGGTCTCGCACTGGCGAAGACTACGACAGTGATACCGACGACCACGACATCGAGATGGAGCCCCTCGCCGAACATCGTCGCCGTCGAAGCAGCCAGATCAGCTCTGGTGGTCGTCCCGTCGGCTCACCCAGCAGATCCCGCGCCACATCTGGCCGTGGCCCAGCGTCAAACGGCCTATCCGACGAGCCCAAGATTTCAGAGGAAGATCTCGACGCCAATGGCTTTGCGATTCGCAAAGAGGATTCGGGAGATGAGAGCTACAGCGACGAGGACCTGCAGGACGACGAGGAGACGGGTCTGACCCGTAAGGACCGGCACAGGAAGCAGAAGAAGCGCAAGAGGAATACCCAGCTGGACCAGCGCATCGCGAGGGGGAATAACGACATCTCGGCCGAGGAGCGCAAAGAAGCAGACAAGAGTGTCATCAAGAGCCTTCTCATCAATGGCTTTCTAATCCTCTTGTGGTATCTCTTTTCCTTGTCAATATCCATTGTATGGTTTCCCCCCCTTTTCTCACAACGCCGCCCCCTTCTTTTAAGTTTCAATTGCTGACAATGTGGCTCCAGTATAACAAGTGGATGTTTGACGAGGACCGCCTCAATTTCGCATTTCCGCTCTTCACCACGTCTATGCACATGGTGGTGCAGTTTATACTCTCCGGCCTCGTGTTATACTTCATTCCCTCACTGCGGCCGGGTCACGGCGGGCATCAGTCTGATCTGGGGAGGTCAAGACACGACGAGGAGCCAAAATCTTATGGCATGACCAAGATGTTTTATCTCACGAGAATTGGCCCTTGTGGCGCCGCCACCGGTCTTGATATTGGACTGGGAAACACGTCTCTCAAGTTCATCAGCCTTACTTTTTACAGTATGTGACCAAAGTATTGATTGCTCTCATCATTCGTGTAGCTAACTGTTTTCACAGCCATGTGCAAGTCTTCATCCCTTGCATTTGTCCTCATCTTTGCTTTCCTTTTCCGTCTCGAAACTCTAACATGGCGCCTCGTTGGAATCATCGCCACCATGACAATGGGTGTCATTCTCATGGTTTTCGGTGAAGTCGAGTTCAAGCTGGGTGGCTTCGTTCTCGTCATCTCGGCCGCCTTCTTCTCTGGTTTCCGCTGGGGATTGACCCAGATCCTCCTCCTCCGCAACCCTGCGACCTCGAATCCCTTTTCTAGCATCTTCTTCCTCACTCCTGTCATGTTTCTCGTGCTCATTTCCCTGGCTATTCCCGTAGAGGGCATTGGAAATCTCATCGAAGGCTTCAAAATCCTGGCCGACGAATGGGGTGCTGTCATGGCCCCCCTGTTCCTCCTCTTCCCCGGATGCATCGCCTTTTGTATGACGGCTTCTGAGTTCGCTCTGCTGCAGCGTACCTCTGTCGTCACACTCTCCATTGCTGGCATCTTCAAAGAGGTTGTCACTATCAGTGCGGCCACTATCGTCTTCCACGACCGGCTCACACTCATCAACTTTATCGGTCTGCTCACCACCATGCTTGCCATTGTCGCCTATAACTACATCAAGATCAAGAAGATGCGACAAGAGGCACAGGAGGATGTTCACGGCCGTCATCTCGCCGAGCAAGATGGGCCAGACTCTCCATCGAGCCAGAGCAGCGGCATTATAGACCGTGATGGTGACACAGACATGGAAAACTCGGCCTTTTTGCGAGACAGCATCGACCGACTCGACACGGTCACAGCCGACGGTGACTTTCGGCCTTTGCTACAACCAACGGCAACGGTCAATGACCGTCGGCACGATAGATCCGACTGAGCATTCGTTTAGCGTACCTATTTCTTTTGGATATTATGGCTTGTGTATCACGACTGATCGGGCTGGCTTATTTATCGACATGGAGCCCAGATCCCGACCCCCATCTATTTTGTACTATATCAATAAACAAGTGAGCCACAGGGGTGGCATGGTGATTATTTAGAAAGAAGGGGACGATCCGTCAGATAAAAGACGGACAGTAGAAGAGAGAGAAAGGGTAGGCAAGGGAGACGCATGCTTGGGAAGACATGGATATCAAGCCTGGCACGAGACCAGAGCAGACCTGGGACCCCAAGATACCCCAAACACTGATTCTACGACGAGAGCTGGATCATGATCAAAGGCATTCGTTCACACAATCACGTCTCCAACTTTAGTCTGGTGATGTCAAGAATTTCATCGTATTAATTGTCATGTTTTCAAAGCTGTTTCCTAACTGCCGATGGCCAAGCCTTTGAACTTGCACACTCCACGGCTGGATATGTGAACCCATGCAACGCCAAACACCATATAATATAGACCGATATTAACATCCTAACCAAGCAGCCTGAGACCGTTCTTAGTCTTCTGTCCAGGCTTAACCACGCCGCCGCCGCCAATGGGGCCTAGGCTAGGTTCGTAGCCGCCATTGCTGTTTCCACCACCTCCATGACCACCCTTCTTGTGGTTCTTGTTCTTTCTGTTATTTCTATCCTTGTCCTTGGCGTTGGACACCTTGATCTCGGTGTTGGCCTTGCGGACCACGACCGGGTGGCTCTGGATGTACTTGCCGTTCATCTCCTTGGCGGCCTGGAAGAAGTCGTCGGCGTCGCTGAAGCTGACGAAGCCGTAGCCCTTGGACTTGGACGTGCGCTTGTCACGGATGACGCGAGCCTTTTGTACTGAGCGCCAGCGGGAGAAGGCCTTGAGGAGGGCATCGTCTGTCGTCTCACCGGCAAGGTTTCCGACAAAGAGGCGCAGGTGAGAGGGGTCCCATTCGAGCAGTGTGTCGTCGGTCCACTTCTTGCCGCCACCCTCGCGCACAACCGTCTTCTTCTTCTCCTGGCCAGCAGAAGCAGAAGCAGCACTCGCAGCACCAGCGGGTTGGGTATCAGGCCTGGGTGCGCTGGGGCCTGCAGGCTTGTCGGTCTTGCCATCAGTCGCGTCGCGACTCACATACGCGCTCTGCCACTGGGCAATTTGCGCAGCCATTTCGGGATCGTAATCGTTACTGGCTGTGCCAGGCGTGGGGAAAGGATTTCGGATCTGCGGAGCTGCGCCGTAGCTTGGCGCGCTGTAACTTTGAGGTCCATAGCTCTGAGGTCCGTAGTTTTGAGCGCCGTAACTCTGGGGTCCGTAGCTCTGCTGCTGCTGCTGTTGAGGGTATGAGTAGGAAGTAGGCGCTCCGGAGCTCACCGCGCCGGGAGCAGCGCCGGTCGGATAGGACGAGTAGGAGGGCGCATATTGGGCAGCCGGAGCAGCGGTGGTGGCCGGGTAGCTCGATGGGCCGGAGTATGTCGGCGGGGCGCTCGAGTACGCTGGTTTCGAGGAGGACTGGGCCGCGGAAGAGAAGGCGGGCTTGAAGCCTGCCTTGGAGGCTGGAGGTCTCGGTGGGAGAGAGCTGTTGCTGATGCCTGGAGGGGGAGGGTACGCCATGATGAATACAGCGAAGAAGGCGGTGTGTGTTTGCGTGTGAAAACGTACCTTGAGCCAAGTTCTGCTCAAAGTTCCTCTTTCAAAAAGTCGCCCAGTACCTGCAGCCGGTCGTTGGAGATGTCGATGCCGTGTTGCGATGTTGCGATGTCAAATCGTTGTTGATGATGGTGGTTGGTATATGGAAGAAAATGGATGATTGATAGCCTTCTACGATTCGCCTCAGCCTCGGCCAGTGGCTTGGCTCAGAAAAAAAAAAACAATGGGTTCGGTGGAAGGTTAGTGTCACGTGACGGAGAACAAGGTGAACAAGGTGACCCCCACGAACTTCACCTCAACAGGATGGAAGCTGGTCAGGATGAAAGCTTGGGATTGACAAAAGGTGAGAATTTCTATCATCAACGAGACTGCGACGGATAAGAAAAAAAAGCTCATTTCCGTTAAAACCGTCCAAATTAGGAGGGACATTGGTTTCCGTCGCATCCGTTGGAAGGCGCAACAGGCATTTCCGCAGAACAAGCATCGGGGTGTCTTTTATACTTGGCCGGATAATGGATCTCCGGTTTTTGCACTGCCCGTTGACCTGGCGCCTTGCTGCCCCGTATAATGGCACGTCTCCACGGGAGAATTGACTCGGGATGGATTGATGCAAGAACGGTGAGTCGGAGTGTCCTGTGGCTAAATAGTGCTGTGGACACCTTGACCTTGGGGGTGGGGGTTGGTGAGGCTTCAACGCATCCCAGTTGGGCAGGTTTTGGAGCTCAACTCAAAGATGCGCGTTGGGGAGCAATGTGGCTCACTGGATACTGGATGAGTGTCTAGACTGGTCATCTCCATTGGCCGCCGGACAATGTTGAAACCGCAAGATTGACCCATCGATGAGTCCTGGGCGGCAGAAGTTGACGGCTAATTGGAGGCATGGAAGAGAAAACCTGAAGGAATTACCACTTACAGGTTAACGTTAGAGAGGGGTTTCTTTCTGGGCGGCTCCATGAGGAGCCGAGTCAATCTGGACTCTGGACTTTGGGCTTGAGCCAGTCAGCGCGGGATGAAAGAGACTCGTTTGGCCAGTCATATTTGTAAGAGGCCGCCTCGCCTGGACATGATCGCCTCTGGTTCGTCATGAGCGACTTCGGACATTGATGAGGCTGGGACTGGATGGGTGTCAAAACTCGGTGCCAATGCCGCACGAGGGATGGAACGCGCGCCTGAGTCTCCGGATGAAATTCCGGTGGAGCAAGATGCTTGGTCAGACGGGAGGAGCATCCATCCATCGCAAAGCAGAACCATGCTGCTGGGCGTGCGGCCTTTTCTGGGCTCCTCCTCCATTCTTCTTTGTTACTTTTCGGGGCTATCGGTTCGGAAACCCAGGTTAGAGCGTGTTGGGGCTCGGGCTACTGTCCGATGATGGACTCGATTGGCACGGCAGTGGCAAGGACGGCCCCGGAGACGTGGGTCCCAACATTCGGGCGACATGGCTCCGAGGACGTGGGCCATGAGGAGGAGGAGTAGCAGAAAAAAAAAATGAGCCTGCCATGGGGATGGTGTATCCCAACAAGCGGCGAGCAGTCAGTCAGTCAGAGCAAGGGAGACGCGCCATGCATAACAACTGAGGAGGTTCTGAGACTGAGGGGGCCAACTAGCCAAACAAATTCTGAGACGGAACACGGCAAGCCAGAAGGGAGGTTTCCGGCTAGATTTGTATGAGATTTGTATTGCTTGTGTCACGGTTTTAAAATTCTTGGTAAGCTCCAGTGAGGTGAGACTGCTACAGCTGCTCCAAGGGGTAACGCCGTGGCAGCACCGCCAAGTCGTCATAACTTTGGAGCTGAGGGGGGCTAGAGGGTTTCTGAATGGGGGAGGGGAGGTCCTGGAACTCGGTGTCCGTGGCTGAATGGACCCCTACAAGGTGCTGCAACGCATCCTTGCAAGGTGAGGTAGCTTGGTTATCGCACAGGACTAGGAGGGAGGGGGAGGGGCATCAGTCATGATGATGAGGTGGGATGTGATGCTGAATCGAGAAGTGGTATTTTCTGCCAAACGCTCAAATCAGATTGTTGACAGTGAGGAGAAAGAGGAAGAGAGGTGATACATTAAATGGCGCAAATAATTTGTAATTGCCTATCAAAACCATCCAGGTAGCAAGCATCTCGTCTCTCTAATCCAATCCTTTGATGGGCTCAGTGGTTTGGGTCGTCTAAAAGGAAAATGTAAGAAAACACCGTCGGCCGCACCGCAGCGACGATGACGATACGCAGTTGGGAAGCCCCGCCAATCAATGCGGATACCCACCCCATTCTTGGCGCCGCGCCCGGTCAAACTCGTCTATGCTTGAGCGAGCTGCCTCTGACGGACGGCCGACGATTGAGCCCTCAGCGTGCGGTAAAGCTAAGTTGAGCGAGCGAGGAGGCGGAAAGATGTACGGAGGCGGCGGGGGTTGGTTACGGCGCAAGGTACCGAACCAGCGGAGTTCCATGAGATGGACATGGGGTGTCGCCAGCTTTGGGCGGGCTTGCTTGTGACAGCATGGTGCATATGTAATAACACGGCCCTGTCGCTCCCTCCCACCTTGATCCACGGTCCTCACTATTTCTCGACAACCTTCTTCCATCTTCTCACCTTCTTCTTCCTTTTTCCTCTTTTATTCCTCCAAACTCTACAACCGCTCTCAAGCCTTCTATACCCCGTCGAGCGTCAATCAAACATCAAAAAAGCAGCCCATCATGTCTGGCCCTGTGTAAGTCCACATACATTCTACACCTTCGTCCCTCACGATTTACCCCACCACCCCGCTCCAGAGTTCCCATGGTGATGCTCTGATGGCCTCATTCCGCGCGCTCCGGGTGCTGTGAGGGTGAGGCAATCGCTGCGATGAGCTTGCGCTTGGCTTGGAGTATCTGAGCGGCCTGGTTCAGTTCTCCTGTCGCGAACTTGGCTTATGGTTCTCGAGGCAGAGCTCGTCTTGCGAACCTCAAGCTGGGCGGCGCTCAACAATCCCCTTCCACTACCTCACATTCAAGCTCTGCAGCTGTTCAAAACACCATGAATGCTGACCATGCTCCAAGTGCGGATCTGGGCCTCATCGGCCTCGCTGTCATGTAAGTGAAATCCTCCCAAAATGCCCGGCGCTGCCGGAAATCTCATGTACTAACACACCTCGCAGGGGACAGAACCTTATTCTGAACATGGCCGACAACGGCTTCACCGTCTGCGCCTTCAACCGAACCGTCTCCAAGGTCGACCGATTCCTGGACAACGAGGCCAAGGGCAAGTCCATCGTCGGCGCCCACAGCGTCGAGGAGTTTGTTGGCAAGCTCAAGTCTCCCCGCCGCATCATGCTCCTCGTCCAGGCCGGCAAGGCTGTCGATGACTGGATTGAGAAGCTCCTGCCTCTCCTTGACTCTGGAGACATCATCATTGATGGTGGCAACTCTCACTTCCCCGACTCCAACCGCCGCACCAAGTATCTTGCTGGCAAGAACATCCGCTTCGTCGGCTCTGGTGTCTCTGGTGGTGAGGAGGGTGCCCGATATGGCCCCTCCATCATGCCCGGTGGTAACGAGGAGGCCTGGCCTCACATCAAGGACATCTTCCAGTCCATTTCTGCCAAGAGTGACGGCGAGGCTTGTTGTGAGTGGGTCGGCGACGAGGGTGCTGGTCACTACGTCAAGATGGTTCACAATGGTATTGAGTACGGTGACATGCAGCTCATTTGCGAGGTATGAAATCCCATCATGCGGACCCGATTGTGCAGCGTGAGACTGACCAGGTGAATACAGGCCTACGACATCATGAAGCGCGGTCTCGGTCTCTCCAGCAAGGAGATTGGCGATGTCTTTGCCAAGTGGAACAAGGGTGTTCTGGACTCGTTCCTCATTGAGATCACCCGTGACATCATGTACTTCAACGACGACGATGGCACTGCCCTCGTTGAGAAGATTCTCGACAAGGCCGGCCAGAAGGGAACTGGCAAGTGGACTGCTGTCAACGCCCTGGACCTTGGCCAGCCTGTGACCCTGATCGCTGAGGCCGTCCTTGCCCGATGCCTGTCTGCCATCAAGGACGAGCGAGCTGTCGCTTCTACCAAGCTTGAGTTTGTCAGCCGCGTGACCAAGTTCGAGGGTGACAAGGAGCAGTTCCTCGAGGATCTCGAGCAGGCTCTCTATGCCTCCAAGATCATCTCTTATGCCCAGGGCTTCATGCTCATGCAGGAGGCCGCCAAGGAGTTCAACTGGAAGCTCAACAAGCCTTCCATCGCCCTCATGTGGCGTGGTGGCTGCATCATCCGATCCGTGTTCCTCAAAGACATCACCTCTGCCTACCGCAACCAGCCTGACCTCCAGAACCTTCTGTTCGATGACTTCTTCCACAAGGCCATCCACAAGGCTCAGCCCGGCTGGCGAGACGTTGTCGCCAAGGCTGCCCTCCTTGGTATCCCCACTCCCGCCTTCTCTACCGCTCTGTCGTGGTTCGACGGCTACCGCACCAAGGACCTCCCCGCGAACCTCCTCCAGGCTCAGCGTGACTACTTCGGTGCCCACACCTTCCACATCAAGCCCGAGAATGCCAGCGAGAAGTACCCCGAGGGCAAGGACATCCACGTCAACTGGACTGGCCGCGGTGGTAACGTGTCTGCCTCTACCTACCAGGCATAAGGGATGTTTCGTGAATGGGGTAGCAAGGGTTATCTAAGTTAAATAGGGTCGAGTTATGGGAAGCTCGAAGGCTGCGTCACATCAAAAGCGTCGAATAGGAACGCAGGAACACGCAGGCGCTGCAACGGACGGATAGGTAATGACTGAGCTGGCTATGGATTAGAGGCTCAAGTGATGAATTTTGGGACCATATAAGCTCAAGCAGAACAAAATAAATCAAGTTTAAGCATTTGTAAGCTGAAGTGAAGATGCTGTGTGTCGATTGATAACGGAGTAGAGTAACTGTGTGTCGTAGCTTCATGGAGTAGTTGGATATTCCTCTTTTGGATGGTAATTTGGTTGACGCGGTTGAGACTGGATCCACTTTTTGGCCCCCAACACCCAGACCTCTGATTGGTCACATGCTCGCAGCCTTGTCGCGAGAAGTTTGGGGCCGGGCTTGCAAGGACTCGTCGCTCTCTCTAACAACTGCATCGCATTCTTACTTGCTGCGTTGCGCCAGGTAGTTTCGTCACCGTTCGCTGGCCGATCAGCTCATCAAATTCTCCCAGCGCCGAATCAATAGCGACGCGCAATTTTATAGATACCCAATCGCACCATCAGAGGCGTCGACACGCTGTTGCCTCGTCGGCCGCGACGATTCCATCTCCAACATGGCTCAACCGGATCCTAGCCAGGGCGTCCCCCAGGACCTCGTATGTCAACACCACCATGCGCGCGCAGCGTCTGCCGTCGCAATTCTCCTCTGACAATCTTGCAGATCCAGCATGTCCACCTTATCTCGGCGTTTCGATACCCGGCGATGCCCCGGCTCGACCTCAACGAAGTCGCCAAGTGGCTTATGAGCGCCCCCCAGGTCGCGCGAGACCGAGCTCCCTTCTTCTGGACATATCTTGAAAAGCCCACCGACGGCACCATCCTCTTGACCTGGCAGCCTCTGCAGCGCCTCGGCTCCACGTTTGCGACGGATGGATACGTCTGGGCCCCCCCGGAGCAGCTGTACAAGCATGACCTGGGCAACGGATTGGTAAGGTCGGATAGTTATTGTCACGATACGCATGCTAAGACACGTCTAGATGCTCGAGATTTACTACCAAAAGGCCGGCTACGTCCCCGGTGAGCAGTATGCCCTCCACGCCCGTCGTCGATGTCGATTAGTCCCCGTCCCTGGTCATCCCAACCCTCCTCAGCCAGATGTCAGCCTGTTCATTGTGCATTACGGGCCATCGGAGCCAAACGACAGGATCCCCATCGCCATGATCCCTTACGACGAGCGCGTCAACGCACTCATTCAGCAGAGACACTTTCTGCAGCGAGCCGGTCAGATTCGCCGCAAGGAGTTCATGCTGTCCGACCGAGTCAACTGGCCCACCCTACCAGACCCTACCCGCCAACAAGTCCCTCCCCAGATGGCGCCCCGAGGCGTCCCTCAGCAGATGGCATATCCTCCACAGGCCACGCCCGGTCCTCCTGCTAAGCGCGCGAGGCACGCGGCAAGCCAAGGTGGTCAGGCTGCCATCCCAGGGATGCCTCAGCTGGATGCGGCGTTTGATGACGACGAAGATGTCTCGAGGGGCGACATGTTCGACCATCTTACGCCAAGAGAGATTGCTTTGAGCCGGTACCAGCAGAATCACGAGTGGATGGAGGAGATCCTCTCGTCTCCGTACCGGATAAGCCAAATCACACCAGCCGACCTCGGTCTTGGTTTCAAGGGCGAGCTGGCGTCATTGACAGAGGGAATCTTTCCCACTCAAGGAGACGCCTTTGCAACTGGACCTGATAAGCCTTATATCGGCCGACTAGACCCCGAAAAGGCAGATGAGTTCCGCAAGCGAGTCACTGAACACATCGAGTCGACCAAGGCTGAGATAGAGAGGATGCAAGCGGCTCATGCCGAGGCTCTCGCCAAGTTCAAGGCGAACTCCATCTTTGACTCCAAGGAGAAGGAACTACGGAATGTCGTCGAGGGAACTGGCACTGAGATCTGGCGGGTTGAGGGTAGGGTAGACCCGCATGACGATGACCCTTCTCCCCGTCCTGTTAGCAAGAAGACGGCCGAAGAGATAGTGTCAGAGGTCGAGAATGCCACGGGAAAGAAGGCTGTGAGCAAGCCAGTAGTGGCTCGTATCCAAGACGGTGGTTATCAGGCACCGGCACCGGAACCTACACAGGCTGCTGCGGCTCAGCTCTCTCGTCAGGCTTCGCAGTCTGGCTCACAGAACAGCGGCGTTATGATAGGGGAATCTGATGTCGATATGGGCGGCACTGCGGCTGGACTGCTTGACCAGATGCACACAGGCATCTCAGCCACATCAACACCCATGAACACGTTTGGGACCCCTCAGCCGAATCTGACAGCGTCGGGAGCCGGGACTCCTTCGAACCCCAATGTCCCATCGCCTGCTCCTGGCCAGCCTGGGGCAACGTCAGCACCGGGCGGTGGCGATGTGACGATGGGTGGAACTGAGGGAGCCAAGGACCAAGGCACCACCACCGCGCCTGATCATGGAACTGGCAGCGGAGAATGGGTTGTCGTGCCCAAGGACGGCGCCACTCCTGATCCGAATGCACCTGCTAACGCTGCTGCTGGGTCTGGTACAGCATCTGCAAATGCCAACACTCCCAATGTCGAGGCCAAGCCAGCAGCCCCCAAGACGGCTTCTGCAGGGGCGACGCCAGCTGCTGCGACACCAGGCGGCTCTCTATCATTTGATCAGAACGACTTTAGCTCACTCGGCGATCTGGATACGGCAGGAGATGCGCTTGCTGGCTTTGATGGGCCGACTTTGGACGGATCTGCAGGCGAGCTTGGCGAGGGTCTAGATCTCAGTATGGACATGGAGGATTCGGCGTTTGGTGATGCCTTCCACGGCGTCGAAGCCTCCGGGACTCCAGGACAGGGCCCGGACATGTAGGGCTTAAGCATGGGCATGTGACAAGTCTGGACACGGGGGGGCCGGTTATACGGACGGCTAGGGCTACAGTAGCTACAGTAAAGCGCGGATTGTATGTAGATGGAGGCGTGGCTTAGGCTGGGACTGGGGCTCAAACGTCGGAGAATGGCGTGCGTGTTGTGTCAGGGGAGCTTAACTGTTTCCTCCTCCTGACAAGGTGACGTTGGTGTCTTGTTTTTATTTTTTGCCATGTAAGAGTTCAGTTTTTGTTGTTGTTGTTTTAATACCGTAGCAACTACGGGAGTATCATCAGATCAACGGAAAGGGAAAAATGCTAAACAAGGAGGTCTTTTTTTTCTCTCTTGGGCTATGTATGTTTGATCTACAACGACTTTTCTAGAGTTTCAAGTTAAGGTGAGGCGGGCTGTAGGTGTTTGATCGTCGCTCAGGGGTTGTATCAGAGCCTCTCTCTTCTCTGAGGCTGAAACTTAGTCTCGGTCTCGTAAGGCATCTTGGCCTGTCCTAGATGGCTTGGCAAAGTTTGAGGATGGATGGTGTTTTACGACGAGCTCGGTAACTCGAACCGAAGACGACGTTTCTAGACGAGTTGGAGTATATATGTACCCTCCAGAGATTCCCCCCCCATCTCAATGTTTTGATCTCTTCAAGCGCTGGGCGACTTCATTGACTACTACTTTCTTCTTCTGCTGGGCAGTTTTCTTTTTTCGTCTCTCCCTTTTTTTCTTTTCCTTTGCCTGTTATTTACATCTCGAAAGCACACATCTATCTACTCGTTAATCCCTAAACTCTTAATCGTTCTCCCCTATTCCGACAAGTTCAAAATGCTTTCGAAATGTTGCATTGCGCTTGTGGCTATACGAGCCGTGACGGCACAACTGATCATTGAGCCAGTAAGTGCAGTTCTATTTCAACCTTGTTATAATGTGCAATGCAATGACTGACATTTTTCAAGTCGAGTTCAACGTTAGATGAGATTAGCGAAACGGCCGTGGCATCTGGAGGAATCCTCATCGAGACAGTTGTTTCTCAGCCTCCCCCAGCATCAAGTTTGACCGATTCCTTCGATCCGGAAACAACAGACGGGGTTGTCTCTGAATCAGAGACGACTGCAGTGCCTACCACAACGGAGGAGGAGAAGCTGTTGATCGATACAAGCGTTCCCCCTATTCTTCCCGGACTGGCATCGTCTCGTGCTAAGGAGTCTTCAAGCATCTCGGAGACGGTGAGTAACTGGATGTAACCTTTGGAGAAACTTTTTTTCTAATTTTCTAGGCTTCCACTCGCTCACCCAGCTCGTTTACTCCCACGGCCGATGGCAGGATAGCCAGCACTCCACGACCAATCGCCACCCCGACACCTGCCCTGACACCTGGCAACGGAACTTTCTTCACAGGCATTCGAAACTCTACTAGAACAGAAGCTGGTGCTTCCACAACCGTCTTGCCGAGTTCAGGTTCTGGTGGATCAGGGGGCAATGTGAAGGAGGGTAGCAAGAACACTGACAAGGACGAGGATGATGATGAAGACGAGGATGAGGAAGATGACGACGACGAGGATTCAGACGACGAAGACAGTGATGATGAGGATGACGACGACGAAGAAGATGATGAGGATGAAGAGGAGGAAGACGAAGAAGATGGTGGATCTTCAAGCTCCGACTCTGACTCTGCTGACGCCACAACCTTTACAAGCGTCACTCGTGCAGGAGAAACTGCAGTAGCAGAGTCTGCTTCTGCCGGCGAGGAACCTTCTGCTGCTCATCATACAAGCCCAGGAGCCTTGCTGTGTCTGTCAGTTCTCGTCATGGGAGCCGCTATCCTCGTGTAGACGAGTGAGTAGATGTAGTTTTCACACCAAAATTCGGCACAAGAGAATTATGGGAAAGAAACCCCCAAGACCAGTATCATCAGTTTCATCTCGAATGTGAAGTTTCTCTCTCATGAATGGTGGTGATAATGTGTGTCGATACTGGGTAATGTCTATGTGCAAGAGCTGTGAACATTCATGGTCCAAGGCTTCATATAAAAGTTACAAAATGAATTGATCAAGATAATCTAAGGCTTTTCAATGCTCTACAAAGTATGCTAGAAGGATATCTCCACAAAGGAAAGTAAAAAAGACCACCTAAAACTCCCAACATGCAAAATAGGAAAAGAAGGACACAACATCTATCGCATCCCATTACGGATATTGTCATACACGCTCGTCGGGTACCTCAGCAAATTCTGAGAAACCTCCAAGGGTCCCATACTCTTCTTGACGGCCGAGACGACGCTCTTGGCCCCAAGCTTGTCGCCGCTGGCCTCCCAGTAAAAGGCACCGCCGAGGCCCCTCTTGGTGATGTAAGCCGCCTTGAGCTTGGCAGAGTCGGCGCTATCAGTTGTCACGAGCTCGCGCTTCTGCTTGTCGTAGGTTATGATGGTCATGAGATTCTTGTCGATGGCCGCCTTTGCGCCGGGACGGGGTAGATGTTTGAAGAGGTAGATACCGTCCTCGTTGGTGCCGCCGCCGAGGCCACTGTACCGCTGGCCGAGACCGGCTGTGTTGGCAAAGGAGCGACCGTAAAGAGGGATACCCATGAGGATCTTCTGGGGGGCTACACCGGCTCTAACATAGTCGTTGATGGCCCTGTCGGTGCTGAACTTGGTCGACAAGGGGTTGTTGGATGATAAGTAAACGTTGGCTTGATGACCCGTAGTAGTGTCCCAGCCACCAGCATAATCATAAGCCATGAGATGCCAGCCGTCAAGGTACTGATCCATAGCCTTGAGCTTCATGACGTTGTAGTTGACAGGACCGGCAGCCGTGGCGACAGTGAGCAGAAAACGATAGTTGAGCTTGTTATCTCTAGAGAACTTGTCAAGAGCCAGACGAATCTCCTTGAGCAGGTCGACATAGTTCTGAGCCTGCTGGGCATTCTGAGGATACTCCCAGTCCACGTCGATGCCGTCAAAGCCCCAGTCGCCCAGCAGCTTGACGGCGCTCGCCGCGATCCTCCTCCGCCCGGCCAGCGTGCTCGCCGGCTGGACAAAGTGGGAGCTCAGAGTCCAGCCGCCGAGACTCATGAGAACTTTCATGTTGCGGTACTTTTTCTTTAGGATGTAGAGTTGCTTGACACAGCCGTATACGTTCTTGCCAGCCTCATTCCACGAGTCTCCCTCGTAGTGCTTGTCAGTATCGGCCCAAGTATCAGTAGATTTGCTAGACAAGATTAGCGACAGCAAAATTATTAATAAGTGAGGCACCTACACAGTTCCATCTTGGGCGATATCCAGGAAAGAGTAGAGAACGTGGGTGATTTCCGAAGCTGGGATGTTTTGAGGTTGAAAGTTGGCTCTGTAGATTCCCCTTATCTCATCAGTATAGTTCCTTGTATGATTCAACCTCGACACCATGCGGAGCCACTCACCAGTTGGTAAAGTAAAGAATGTTTCTCCTCCTGACACCTCTAGTCTGCAAGATAGTAGTGTTGTCGTTTGCCTGCTCCTCCTCAGACACTTCGTCTTCAGGGGCAGGGCTCTCAGTTGTGTCAACACCAGGAAAATCTTCATCAGAATAGTCAAAGTCGTCGTCGATAATTTCAGATTCCTCCTCTTCAACGGCACGAGGCTTCTTGTAGCCGAATGGGGACCTAGGAGGGATGAACTCGGGCACTGCATCCTCCTCAGGAGTGTCGGATGAAGGGGGGTTAGACTTCTGAGGTCCCCGGTAAGGACCCTTGGGCGGGATGAATTCAGGAGCCTTTTCTTCGACCTTGACCTCGTCCGAGTCAGCAGTGGCAGCAGGCTGGTCTTCCGAGACCTGGTCTGAATCTTGGGGCTTCTTCTTTGCGACCTGGAAGAACTTGGGAGGGATGAAATCGGGGACAGTCGAGTCCTTGGAGCCGACAGAGTCGCCGACCTGAGGCTTGCTAGGCTTGTTGGACTTGTTGGGCACCTTGACCCACGGCTGTTTCGGCGCGATGAACTCGGGGACGGTCCCATCCGAGTTGTCTTTGTTGTTGTTGTTTGGCCTCTGAGACTTGTTGGGAGCCTTGACCCATCCCAGCTTGGCCTTGACCCAGCGGGCGTCGATTTTTTGGTCAGCAGAGTCGGCAGTCGTGGTTGGTGTCTTTCGGTGGCCATGTCCATGGTGTACCTCATCATGGAGGTGTTTGTGTCTTGTCTCTACTCCAGGAGCAGCAAGAACTGCTTGCACCAGGAGAGGTGCGAGAAGGAGGAAACGCTTGAGCATGTCTGAGTGTAAAGCTGAAAGCGTGTGAGAAGGGGTGGATGAGTTGAAAGTGAGTGAGTGATGTTGAATAAGACCGAGTAGTTTCAAGCGAGAGGCAGGGCTTCTTTATCAAGATTTGTCGATCAATACTCCGACACAGTCAGAGGATTCCAGACGTCAGCTGTGGACTGAGAGTCAATATGCTGAAGCCGGCTTCTGATGGATAGAGAGAGAGGTTGGTTAACTCGACGGAGCCGGAAAGTCTATGGCTGAACCACTTTAAAGAATGAAACAAGGTGAGGAGATGCCGTGATAGATAGAATAGGAAACAGCTTTAAAAGAATGAAACTACCTTGTCGAGAAACAACTGAGACATGGGGAGACCTGAAGCCTCCTTAAGAAGGGCTTGAGTAGAGGACGCCAAGAGGCTTTGGCATGAAGAGTCCAATACATGACCGGACGGTGCGATACGTTAGCAGACGCGTGTGCAGCTTGGCCCTCGAAAGGAGCCTAGACAGGTCAAACTGCGGAAAGCAACGACGCCAGCCCCCTGCCTCAGACGATCCTCGTACATAGGAGGACAGAGCCGGAAGGGATCTAGAGACACGGCGGGGAATAGGGAAAAACGTGGGTTGGCATGTCTGAAGCGTCCCTTGAGGAATGTCCCTTGAAGTCAGGTCCGGCACTAGCTGGGACACTTGCGGGAGGGCTGGCCCGCCTAGTGGTAGATATCAACGATAGAGTTTCAAGAGTCTTGCGAAGCCCTGTTCAAGGGAATGTCCCGTGCGTCTTATCATGGTGTTGATGTCCATAGTGGACGAAGTGGCTTTCCACCAGGGGCAAGCCATCCAGGGACAGATCTGTTCCTGCGTAAGCCTTTTTGCCATCTGATCGACTTTGATTCTCCAGCTTTGAATCTCGCTCTTTGAAGAATCCCTATATCAAAAAATGAATGTGTCTAGAATCGTGAGAGTCGTCATCTCAGAGTCGTCCCATTTAAACGCTTGCGTCAATCACCATCTGATGATGCCCGGATTCATATGTCTGTCTCACAAACCACTTAAAGTCCCCAGACCACTTTGAACCAATGTCTCACTTTTCGCCTCCTCGCCTCTTCAAAACCCATCCTTGACCACGAGGGCAAGAATATCGTTCAGTGGCGCAGGGGATTTCGTCAGGCACCAGACTTGGCATCGCGACGACGGCTTCACCGAGGGCAAGAAAAACGATGTCGTTTACTAACCAGAAAGTCGAGACCTCAAACCGTAGAGTCCGGGGTTCGGCGTGGTATCGCCGTTGCCGTTAACCGACTGATCCAACGGACAGGAAGCCAGACCCTGCTCTAGAACCAGGAGCGAACAATTTCGGGGCTTCTATGATTTGAAATAAACTGGTTTCTGATTCCCTGAGTAGAGAGGCCTCTAGGTGATTCCCTCGGTGAGGCGTCCAGACGCTATTGAAGCCATCGTCGATAGCCACCGCCTCGAACCCCTTCAAGGAATTCCTCCCTTGTCGTGTTGCATTCCAATCAAGGGCTAGCCCGACTCAGCCGCCTGGTTTCGTCGAGAGTATTCTCCGCGTGTCTCGGATATGAGACACGCATTAACCTCCCTTGTGATGAATGAATTGTCACATCAAGGCATTGTCTAGAGCAGTTCTGGTGGGAACGCCGTCGGTCCTTCGAGACAGTTGCCTGCACAATTTGAAGTTAGTAAGAATTAATCTCCGTAAGAGAAACCACCATATCCTCTTCTCCTATTCAACATCCCCTCGAGTTGTGCATTATTGGGGCGCTTCAATGAGTCTCTTGGTAGGCAGTACAAGTCTCAAGCGAATCTGTGTATTAACAAAACCTGTCATTCTGCATTCTCGGCTATAAATCCCAGTCAGTCAAATCCATCACTCCTCAAACAGATACAGCGGCAGCCCTCTGGCTAAGACTCCACTTTCTAGTCGCCAGAATCTGTCGTTGCCTCGCGCTAGCTTGACCTTCGTAACCATTCTTCCCAGAGTCGATGGTCTCGAGGTCGGCCAGCTCTTCGGTGTGTTTGGGCCGCTCGTCACGCCTCGCCGACAGGTAGAAAAAGTCCCAGAGGAAGCTTCGTTCCAGCTGGCGAGGCTTTCCGTCGGCTGTCCAATACCGTTCCTCGCTGAGCTCCTGCGAGAGGTGGCGACGAAAGTAACGGTCCTGAGTCACCCACCAGGCGCGCCAGACGAAGAGGATCACCAATGTCAGGGGGATCGCGGTGGCCCAGTAGTACCAGAAGTTCTCCCCAAACCGGTTGACTTTCATCGACTGTGCCATGGGAGCTTTTTCGTCTCCATTGTCCTCCTCGTCGGGCCCGAGCCAATCGAACATGGACATGCCAAAGAGCGTGCCGAGAAACTCGCCGGGAAGGAAGATGGCCGTGATCACAGCCAGAGCCTTCATGGAAGAGCTGTCACGAGTTGATGCCACTGCCATGCGGGCGTTGAGGATGTTGTCCTCTTGGGCCATCTTACTGTAGATCTATGTCGTATAAGTAGGCATATCTCAGAGGGTAGCAACCTCAACTCACCATGTCAATCTGGGCACGGCATCTGGCCTCTGACATTCGCCTATCCGTCTCAAGGCCCATGCAAAGACGCAGTAATCCGTCTAGATACTGTCGAATCTCGTGCCAATGAGGTCCCAGTGAGTCACCGTCGGTCTCTTCATCAGGTAGTCGAAGTTGAGGCAGGTTTTTGGGTGGCAGGACCGGGCTCACAGGAGCAGGTCCTCGTTCTGGGTCGATGAAAATAGGGCTCAGCATGCTGAGATCCTGACCAAACGGCAGAACAGAACTCCCCATACGCTCAGTGAGTTCGTCGCCCGCCAGAATCAAGACCTTGACGGCACGCTCCATCCAACGGATCGTGTCCAGCAGCTTGATGGTGTCCTTGAGAACCTCGTGCGCCCTCTTCATGAGCTTTGTCATGGTCATGGGTCCCCAGGCGATCCTGGCTCCGTCCTTGCCATTGCTAAAGGTCCGACTGAGACGCCTACCCCCTGGCAAGTCCTGTTGTTCAAAGCCGGCGATGTTGCTGACGTCGTACTCGAGGTTGGCGACGTTGGAGTTGTTCTCAATGACTGCCTCCTCACAGCGCATGAATTGCACTTGAAGCAGCACTACTGGCGTGATCAATGGGTGCGCCCAGTGAGTCCTGCATGACTCGAGGCGGTGGTCGTACTCGTCGAGGTCGTCGAGGTTGTGCCGTCTGGGCTCCCAGGACTGGCGGACCAGGATGGTCGCTGTGCGCTCCTTGACGTTGTAGGTCATGGAGAGAAAGTCGCAGGGCGTCTTGGGCATCTCAGAGAATGCGAGGATAATGCCTGTACTTGTTTAGTTGTCGATACTCGCATTGACTTGATGCCAGGCTCACTCAGGCGCGATCTGTCCTTGGACCAGAACCTCGACTCTGTAGTAGTACGGGTCGAGTACTGCAGAGTAGCAGGATGCAGGTCCATGGCTGCTAGATCATCGACGGTCATGCTGAGAATGTCCCGGCCACCGTCATAGATGGTCTTGCGCTTAAAGCAGATGCTGCAAGGCGTCAGTGAACACGACTCTCCAAGGCTGGGCTTTGAAAAGACATGCACTCTACGAATACGGCCTTCCATTCCGGCTGATGGAGATTCATCCTGATTTGGCTTGCGAAAGGTTCCCTGCGATTGGGTCAGTCGAGCGTTGCCCCCATTGCACATCAGATACACACATTGCGATCAAGGAGAAACCCATGTCGGAATGCCTTGTCAAACAGGACAGTTCCGGGAGCGTCATCACGTGTAAAGTGATGGGCAATATGCTCATCTTCTTCTGCTACGTGCTCTCTAAGGGTGGCCGGTCCCGACTCCTCGGGCCGTTTATAGACGACGTATTCGTCGTACTCGATGTTAGAGGGTGTGCCGTTGGCAGTGATCAGAACCTGACTGGAGCAGACGCTCTGATCATAGTTGAAAAGGTCCAAACCGTGATGAACAAGCCCCATTAAGGCGGTTGAGCTCCACCGCCGGAAACCGACAGTGTAGTCTTGCGAGACTTGAGAAGAACGGCCACCCTCTTGTACGGGGCGGAGAACTCTGGAAACATGGGATCACACGAATGTGGTAAACTTGAAAGAGGAGAAGGGGGGAAGAAGGGCGGTGGATGAGTGTGTGAGTGTCTCTTCAATAGGATCGTCCAGCGGGTCATGGCTTGTTATAAGCTTGGTCGGGTTTGTTTGCCAAGAGGCTTGTCGATCAAGCTGACCGGGGGTCACGTCGAGTAAGCCACCACAGTTGGGCGAAATGCACAATGACGACGGCGTCATGGGGGGAACCGCTCGGGCCCAAATATTCCCGTAGGAGCGGCGCATCTGGGGCATGTTGGGAGCTGGGTTGTTCATGTGAACGTAGCATCGCGTTTCCGGAATGGATGCGGCTGAGAACCCCGGCACCCCGGACCGTCGACGGCGAATGAGAACGGCCCGGAGCCCCGGAGATTCTCGGACGTGAAGGAGGCTGGGGCGGTGGCTTAGATCCGGGGGTTCGATGGAGATGCTTCGCTTCTAGAATGTGGAGAGAAGAGAGATGACAGGCGTCTGGCCGTTCACCGTCAGGTGTGTGTTCGTTCACGTGGGGGTGCCCGGTGCCTGGTTCCTTCCATTCTGGGGTGATCTCGGGCAGAAATGCTGAGGCGAAGCTCAAGGTCTAGACTCGGGCTATTAATTAATCCCTCGACCCGTGATCGATTCTGCGACGTTATCTATGATTGAGCCTTGCTGCCCGACTCCTTCTGTTAAATACGAGGCTGTCGATACAGTGTCGTTGGGCTACGGTCTTGGCATTGTTTGGTGTTGAGGTCTGTAACAAGTAACAACCTAGTATTTATCCAGGGTCTGTCAGAGTTACTCATGCATTTGACTAGAGGAAATTGGAACATGTTTTATATTGGTCAAAGACTTGAGATTGAACTAGATCGGAGGTTGGCTTATACCATGTTGTTGGTCCTGTTCGTTTCTTGGTTCCATGACCTCTTTTGCCTCTTGACTCTTCTCACATTCATCAGGGGTATTCTCTTCCTTTTGACCTTGACTTTTAACCTCATTCTCTTCCTCTTCGTGATTCTCGTCGTCTTCACCGTGATTAACGCACTCCTTCTCCTCCTCTTCCATTTTCCTCTCAATCTCCTCCATCGTCTCTCGAATACTCCCAATTATCTTTCTCACCTTGGCAATCTTTGCATCAATCTCGCCGCACTTGCTGCATTTACACTGTAGCTTCCTCGATGTCGGCGGATAAGGCTTTTTGATTTGGCAGTCGTTTCCAGTCTTTCCGTCAATGAAATCTTGGGCTTCTTGACAGAGCCTCATTCGAAGACCCCAGCGTTTGTGCTGGCAGCTGAAGACGGATTGTGAGTATTGGCACATTGTTTAGTGATAGCACAAATGTCTAGTAAGATAGTAAGGATATTGATTTGGGGGGATTCTCTTGTCTCTACTCGAGTGATCTTTAACACTTTATACCTTCTTTTGTTACTCCCAGAGGCTCCTTGTTCTCCTTTGAATGCACCAGCATGCGTGAACAAGGAATATCTAGGTGTGACGCAGAACAATGCATCGGCTCGAAAGACGAGTGAAAGTTTTGACCTTCTGAGGATTCTCCTGCTTCACTCAGGGGAAATCAACAAATGCCAATTTTCTAGGGTTCAGTGTCACTACTATAGATCATTGCTGTCAAATATGTCTTGTCGTAATCTCCCGATGATATTCACTTCAAGATAGATGTGCACCACCAATATCAGGCATCACAAAGGAACTGCTAGTTGTTTGGCCTTTGTCCTTATTGAGTGAACACTATGCCAAAGCTTCAAAGAACATAACTGTCCAACAAATCCGCCCTATCCGTTCAACAAGCCACTGTTCAATACCTCCTGAAAGTCCCTTGCCCAAGATACCTTGACGTCAGCAGCCTGTTCGCCAACGTGCGGAACAGAAACTCCCACCCTCCGCAGTGTCTTCAATAGAGAAGAATCGTCTTGATCTGAAATCACAACTCCTCCTCTTAGCAGACACTCCATATCCGTCGTCGAATCCCCAAAGTAAACCAACCTGCCGTCCTTCTCTTTGACCAGGTGCTCCAGGGCCTCGCGCTTCTCACAGGCATTCGTCATTCGGCCCTTTAGAAACTCTGGGCCCGTGATGGATCCATCGGCTGCAGGTTCGTTGGCAACGACGTGGAGGATGTGTGGCCGAAGAGCTCCGCGGATAAAAGCGCGTGACCAATTCACCGATACAACGCTCACGCTCCATCCTCGCTCGTTTGCTAGGCTGATAATCTCAGGAAAGCCTCGTCTGATTTTGATTCTTCCTTCTTTGACTGCGTCGGCACCGGCTTGCGACAATATCTCGGCGTCTAGCCCAGCAAAGATGCGAGACTCTGCAACCCGCGCAAGGGAAGTCTCCTCGACGTCCTTCAAGCCCGAAAGGAAGTGAATCTCATCGTCGACACAAGTACGAGTGTCTTCCTGAGCGGGGTGACTCTTCTTATAGCTCCGGTAGTCGTCGACATAAGATTGAACCACTTGGTCCCACGAAGCTTGGAGGTCATCCCCGCTGATCCGTCTCTGCAGCTCAATAGCCGATCGCGCAAGCTCGCCGATTGTATCTTGCTGGGTGATGGTGCCGTCAAAGTCGAATATCAGATGCATCTTTGCAGAGGGTCTTGATAATGAGCCAAGAGTCGAATCCAACTTGTTGTGCGCGCGGTGCTGGTAGTTGAAGTTTGTATGGTGATGTTGATGGAGAAGGTGAGGGTTGCACCCGCCATCAGTAAGAGGCCAGATTATGGCTTCACAAGACCTTATAAAGCAACTCTCGCCTCGATTCAACCACGTAAACAACGTGAACCACCTGACCAAGCCATTTTGCATTTTCTCTTAAACCCTCTAGCCAACTTGGAAGCTGTAACTGCGGGGAAGCCCATTACGTAGTTGTGCGCTTCAACTCCTCAGAGAGGGAGGAGTGGATCATGAGAAATGAATGGCTTCCATCTCCTTCGCCAAGCAGCGCAACTTAGTCACCCACTATTACATCAAGAGCTGGTAGTAGTAACAAAACATTCGCTATGTAGGTAGACTCATTACATCCAGCAAGTAATTTGTGAGAGAAAAAGGGTATCACGCTCTAAACCCCTCCCTGGTCCTGAATTCTTTCCGATACCGTCCAAAACTGGTCCCCGGCAACATAATACAACACCTCAACTTGCCCAACTTCGAAAAAGATGTAGACTTGCCTTGGTACTAAGACACAGGCAGAACGTCCTCCATCTCCTCGTCGTCATCATCGTCAATGGGCTCGGCAGCCGCCTCCTTGGACTCTACACCTCCCTTGTCGCGGTAGGCATCGCTGAGGCAGTAGTGATTTGCGAATCGCCCACTCTTGTTGAGTACGGCCACCTTTTCGAGCACCTGACGCAAGTACTGGTCGGGCTGCTGCAGCTTCTGACGCAGAGCCTTCATCGACCAATACTGATACTGACGGAAACACTCGAAAATGAGATCCAGAAGCTGGTTCTCGGGGATACGGGCAGCCTTGAAGACTTCTCCCTTCTTGGGCTTGTTGATGGGTGCCGTGTTTTTCTGGATTTCCAGTTAGCAATGCTAACACTCCAAGGTACAGAATGGATAGTAGACTTACGATAAAGCCTCCTGCCCAGCCGGCTGAACCGGTAGCTCCAGGGTTGATAATAGCCGAAGCCTTATTTCTGCTAATAATCTTCATCTTGGACTTGGACTGTTCTGCATCCTGCAGGCGCTGGGCGAGAAGTCGCTCCTCTTCCCTCACGTCACGAGGCTCGACACGAACATCATAGTGAATCTTGCCGAAAATCTTTGTGCGTTCTACCACGAGTCAGTTTTATGGTTTGAATATTTGGTTCGGCGTGACTCACTGGGAACAGCCTTGCGGTAATATGGCTGGTATCTGCTCCTCCGATCATAACTGGGGCGATCCGAGCCTCCGTTGTTGTTGGGCTTCCTCAGGAGCGAGTTGGGAATGCCAGCGCTGACTGCCTCGTGTCGCGCCTTGTTTTGCGCCTTGTAGCCAGGCAAATCTTCTTCGCTAAAGATGAAATGATTGTTAACGTTGGGTTCGAGGACTTCGAGGTCGTATTCGCGCGGCAGCATCTGGTGCTCGGGACATTGATCGGAAAGAAGCATTCTCAGCTTGGTCTATCAATCTGTCAGTATAGCAACTTGTCCGTGAGGAGCGAAATTCATACATTTGCGCTCCCGTCAGGCTTCTGCTCGGTCCAGGTGCGCAAAGTTCCAATCCGAATCTCGTCGTCGTCGCCCAATCGCTCCGTAAGCTTGATCCAGGCATCCCACATGTAGCGAGGCACGCGCGCAAGGTAAAGCGTCTCAAAGGCGCGATTCGCCGCGTTCTTGTCAAAGAATTCGAGATCTCCGGCATCTTCATAGAGATCATCCTCATCCACCTGAGCGGGCGATCCAGAATTCTCTGGGTCGGGCTTGATGTAGCCCTCGGACTTGATGTAAGGTTCGGTCATGTTGGTTGGTGTGTGAGGATCGTAGCGAACGGCTGCTGGCTGAAGACGGAAGTGAAAGGAGGGAAAGTTGAGAGAGCGTGTCAGAGGCGGAGGAGCGGTATAAAACGGAGTCGTAGGGTCAACCGAAACTTTGAGAGAGATAAAGAAAATAAAAAGCCAGACGTGAGGGTGGCCGGTGGTGTATGCAGGAGGACAAAGAAGCTTGCAGGCAATCCAAGTCTCGCAGTGACGAAATGGGCCAGCAGTGGCTCATCCTCGCTGAGGCTGTCGCCTGGGTGCACGAGCCACCCAGCGCCGGCGGAGAAAGCTTCACGGCCCCTTTGGGCGGCTTAGTCCCAACAAGGTTAGACTCTTGTCCCCAGCTGCAGGTGCTCTTTCACAGGGGTACGTACCCGTCTTCCCGTACCCGCATCGTCTGCCTATCACAACCACGGCGACTACGTCGTGGCTCAGCCTTGGAATAAAGAAAGGTGTTTGCCTTTAAACATCATCCCTCATCCTCCAACCAATTTCATGCCTACTAGTCACCATGGTGTTGTCATTTAAAGTTGCCTAACAACCTTCAGAGGTGTCTTTGTTTGCACCCGCATCCCCTTCTCGATTGATTGATCCATTCCCCTTCTTTTCTATTCTCAGACACACTCAACGGCCGCGTTTTCCAACTTCCTTAACGAGACCCGATTCTCTAGTCAGCACCATCCAAATTCCCGTCGCCATCTTAAAGACAGACAAATCCAATCGATACTCGACCGAGCGCAAGAATAAGAATATCAATCCACCTTCGAAATCGATATACCAAGTCCAAGATGCCTGCCAAATCCCTCATGGAGCTTGCCACCATGGCATGCATCAAGAACATCCGAGAGCTTGAAGGTGTCGGCTATCTTCCTTATGATACCGTCCGCCCTATCCTCCTCCGCATCGACAACGCACATCAGCTTCGCAAGATCGAGACCAACTCACCCCAGGTCGAGGGCGAGACGGGCGAGATCTGGCTCAAGATCATCGAGCGCGAGTTCCCTATGGAGGTCAAGGCCAAGGCATACAAACCCCAGAACCCAAAGAGCTGGTTCCGCGTCTGGAAAAAGTACAAGAAGGATCATGATAATGCCCTCCAAGAGAGCGAGGCGAAGCTCATGAACGCCCTGGCCGGGCTCAGGCAGGACAAGGAGAAGAACACCAGCAAGATCGTCGACAGGAGACTGCTACCAGGCCTGGCATCCAAGATCGGACCGAGACGGCCATGGGGCCAGCGCGACTCCTCCAGCAGCACCCTCACATTCAACAAGGGCAGTCGCACAAAGACAAAGACGGGCGCGCAGACGATGCGCAAGATCCGGCGCGAGACACAGGAGATTGCCAACATCCACCGCAAACTTTCTAGGCCAACCGCTGCGTCCAACGCCATCACAGCACTCAGGAGGGCACCAGCCTCCATGGTTAATGACGAACGGAGAGCTGCTCTGCCCTCCTTGATCAAAACTCCGAAAGCATCGGAGCCCTCCGAAGCAATGCTGGCTCATGAGCAGCGAGCTACCTTCATCTCAGACTCTGAGTCAGACCAGGGTGATGATTTATTCGATGAGGAGGAGGAGGAGGATGAACCCGAACCCGTTCCTCGCAAGCCGGCTCCCAAGTCCTTCGCCAAGTCGTCGGCCGCATCATTGCTGAAGAAGAGGCCTAGCTCGTCATCGGGTGTTCTCCGCAATTCGCCGGCCCCAACCAAGCGCTCCGGTATCCTTTCAAACAGCTACAAAGGACCCAAGCCATCTACTTCATCATCCCCTGCACCAGCGCCTTCGAAGCCGCGAGCAGAACCACCCATGCCCTCGCAGCGACCCCCTCGAACACAGGTTTCCCCTCCACCGAGTGCCGACCCCGGGCCGTCGTCTTCTCCTCCCGCCCGAGCACCCCTGCCCATGCCTCGCAAGCGCAAGGCGGTGGATGTATTCATGAAGCCAAAGAAGAGGGCTTAAGTTCATTTTTATTTTATTTGCCAATGGTTTTCGGTGAATCACGGATCAACGGCGTTGTTTGGGATTAAAGGGTCAGTCTGCCTGGTTGTACGGCCAGAGACTACAACTACAAACACAAGTGTAGTATAGAGGAAACGGATACAGGTATAAGCGTTTGATTTATCATCAAGGATAGGAAGTGGATTCGAATCATGGGGTTCAGCCCGGTTATTAGAATGGAAATACGGCAAAGGATCTGGACACTGAGTACCAGGTATCATATCAAAACCTATGCAAGGTTTAACGGAGGCATATTGGAGCAAGCGAGTTCTGTAGAGGCATTACTAGGATTGACAGATAACTACACGCGTTGAAACGACAGCAGCTTGCAGGGCGCATTCCCCCGGCGCTTCTCCTCGTGCCCGTGGTGGTGATTCTTGGGTATAAGCAACACACAACTCACAACAGCATGTTGCGCAGTGCCGCAGTTCACCTACAACGTCACATCACAAGTCATTCCTAAGGCTAGCCGTCCTCTTGCGAGCACACACGCACGCAATATGTTCCTCCTGTTCTATGTTTCGCATCGTCCCTCCTTGTCCAACGCCGGTGAAATGCAGCCTCATGTTTGTTCCCATGACCGGCGCAGATAGCCGTATCAGGAGGGAGGAGGGTTCTCGGTTGTCTCTAAGTCGCTGTGGGGGTGGTTTGTCTAAGCCAGCCATCGTCCACCTCTAAGAGCGAGGACGAGGTGAAGAGTGTCGCCAGCGACGAGATTGTATTCAGCGGCCGTCTTGTCGTCCGTCCTGGAGTCATTTTTGTCAACATTTTTTTGCCCCTCCATAGGTTAAAGAGGGATTTTCACGAAAGGCTTACATTTGCTTGCCGCCGTGAATCAGACGCTGTTGAACCGGGGGGATACCCTCCTTCTCCTCCACCTTTTCCTTAATCTGGGAGACCTACGGGGGCGGTCAGTCGATGCGCTCTTTTTCCATGAACCTCAGTGCGCGCGGCAGTACCTTGTAGTCCATCTCGATATCGAGCTCGATCTCCTTGCCGGTGAGTGTGCGGACCCTATTTGCAGAGCGGTTAGCTCTCTTCGGCCGTCATGACGTGGGGGAGCTGTCGGGAAGCGGTATGTATCGTGACGTACTTGATCAACATGTTTGCGGTTGTTGGAGTCGGAGAATTTTCGAGTCTTGATAGAAGGAAAGATTTGCTTTCGAGATGCGACGAGTTGTCGTGCGTGGTTTGAAAAAGTATGCGAGGCTGATGTTAAGAGGGAAGCAGAAGTAGTTGGGTCGAGTGAGGTGCTGCTTGCTGATTGATGGTGGGGTTCTGCTCTTGGTTTGGCCTGGCTGCTGGATCCTAGGTTAGGAGGGGCAACCCTGGTAGAGCGGGATGGATGCCTGTTTAGTACCTAGGTGGGCTTCGTTTGCTGCTAGGATCTTGACATGCCAGCAATTCAGGCTTCAAAGGGTCAGTAATCATTGTCGTACGATGGTAATGGTGTGTTAATGTAGATGATTAATACATTTGATAATGAGTGTTTTAGTGTCTTACACCGTGGTTCACTCGCTTTGACTACAGCTCACGACTCAATCATATCATTAGGAACCATCATGAAACCAACAAATATGCCATGGACGGATAGAAACAACTAGAGCAGAATAGGTAGTCTCTTTTACTACCTCGTTATTCATAATAATACAGCCCTCATTCATTGATAGACATACAGTGGAGATTTGCATTAACCCTGGGCAGACCTCTCCATGATAAACCACCCTCTCTCTCTTTCTTTACTGCCTTTAGTTCTTTTCGTTATTCTCAAACACATTGAGGCCGAGACCCTCCGAGTCGAGCAGCAGCCTGTTCTTGGAGCCAGCCTCCTGGAGCTGGGCGGCGATCTGCCGGGCGTTCTCAATCTTCTTGAGCTCCACATAGGCCTTGTTCTTCTTGATGGCCTCACCGATCAGCTCGGCGGAGCGTGCCTCACCCTGTGCCTTGACAACCATGGCCTGCTTCTCCTGGCGCGCCTTGTCGACGATAAAGGCCGCTCGCTGGGCCTCTTGCTGGGCAACCTGCTTGGCCTCCACGGCGGCCGTGAATTCGGGTGAGAAAGCGAGATGCTAGTATACCATTAGAAATGCACACACAAAAGTCAACCGTATGGTACATACAGTCAGAGACACATCGTCGAGGAGAATGTTGAACCGGGCAGCTCGTCGGGAAAGGTTCTCCCGCACCAGTCTAGCAACCATCTCTCGCTGGGTGATGAGCTGACTGGCATTGAACTGAGCAACGACGCTCTTGAGAACCTCGTTGACGATCGAGGGCAGCACGCGCTCGTCGTAGTCGGCGCCTAGTGTCCGGTAGATCTGGGGCAGGGCGTCGATCTGGGGCCGCGAGAGCACACGGCAGGTGATGTTGACCATCTGCAGGTCCTTGGTGCCCGTCAACGAGGCGACGTTGCGCGGCTTCGCTCGGACATCGTAAACAATCGGGGTCTCGAACCAGGGGATGTTGATGTGAGTTCCTATCCGGTTTTGTCAGCCTCCAGCTCATGATCACGACTACCGAATCGCCCGAGGGTCGTCTCTCTTACCTTCACTATAAATCTCCTTGCTAACACCACTTATCCTCCGGTACTTGATGGCCCGGTGACCACCATCGACGTTGAAAAGCGAGTTGGACAGGATCACAGCGCCACCGGCGAGGAGCAGACTGGCAAAGACGGCACCGCCGGCTGCTCGAGGCATCTTAGGGCCGCCTCCACCATAGCCGCCGCCGCGGGCCTGCTGCATTTGCCGAAGACAACGCATAGCCTCCTCTTGCCAGTTGTTGTTTCCCGACATAATCGAATTGCTTCCGTCGCGAGGTGAGGAGAGTCGATCCGAGTGTGGGAGTCGTTTTCAATGTGTCGTGGGTAGTCGATGATGGTGATGGAGCTGCTCGAGGGAAGCTGTTCGATGGTGGGTCCGGTTTTTCGCCGGCGTTTCCCGTCTTGGAGGTTGTGAATGGTCAGCAAAATTGATTCAACTTGCCTACCTACCCTATAGTGGACGATGCAAAAGGCAGGTTTTTGCAGCAGCACATGGTTGATAAAGCGCTAGCCTAGCTTTAGAAGCTAATGGACAACTAATGGTCTTTTGAATGTTATTCAAGATGGAGTTTTAATATATTTCGTTAGACTCGATCTGGAAACGATTACCTTGAACCAGTTGGAGTTTCTAATCCGAGATTAGAACCTAGATGACTTCAAGAGGCTTATCTAAATAACCATATTAAGCACAGTTCCAATACAAACTTTCATATCCACAGAAAAACAAGAAATTGACCACAAGTATATTTTAAAACTTGTCAACCGCCAGACAAGGCATTGTATTTAGCCAGCTGTATCTCGAGATCAGAGCCACCACGCCCTGCACTATTAACAATGGTATCTGTAAGTACACAACATGGATGTATCCAAACCCCATTCGCCAAAAGAGGCATGCCCCAAGAACAAGGATATCGTAGCCTATCCCTCCCAATTAAGCCTGAAGGTATCGTCCACGCATCATCTCATCCCTCATCATGCCTTATCCGTTGTATCCCCTATCATGCATGTATCCCGTATCCCATATCCCATATCCCGTCCCAATGTCCCATACCCAAAAGCAAACAGTCGTCTATATATAATACTTGTCGAGCGAGGGCATATAACAAAGGAGATCCTCCACGTGTCGTCAAAGACCGTTCCCCAATTACCCGCGTAGACCAATCTTGATCGTCTCACCAGCTCTGGGCTTTCGCGCATAGCCGGTGAGCATGCGGAAGCCTGACTTGCAGTTTCGACCTTCCTCGAACACTGCGGCAACGCCATCCAGACACTTGCCAGCTTCTTCCATGGCAGCGCCTGTCGTCACCGTGTCGGCAAGTCGAAGCTCGCCAGAGACCTTTTCCATCTCACAGCGCAGCAGCCACCGTTCCCAGCTCCAACCGCCAACCAGGCTGCACGCGCTGGCGATGTCGTCGCTGCTGCCCATCACCATGGCCTCAAGCCTGCACGTCCTCGCCTCCTCGCCGTTGACGTTGTCCTTCAGAGGAGGGGTGGGCGGCCTGTACATGCTTCGCCGAGCTCCCATCGGCAAGCACATCCAGATGCGGCGGGTATCCTGGAAGCCGGCGCGAGCCAGGCGACCAAGCCATAGCTTGGTTGGGTTGGGATCATACCCAAGAGTCTTGAGAGCGAAGCCAAACTCGACGCTCTTGGCCAGGCCAACAGGGCCGGCGTTGATAATGTCCGAGTCGAGAAGGGAGAAGTCGAGGTAGCCACCAGGCTTGAGCACGCGCATGCACTCCCTGAGGCAGCCTTCCCACTCGTCTTCACCATTCTCGCCGACAAACTTGAGGATGCTGTGAAGCTCCCTGGCAGAGATGAGATCGAAGTGATTGTCCGAGAAAGGGAGTCGAGACAATCGTTCGACGGCCACCTGGCGATGGTTGGGGGGTCCGCGCACGTTGCAGTTGGACAACTGGCGGATCGCCTTGGTGGTGACGGTGTAGATCTTGGTAGTCGGGAACTGGAGGGCGCAGTGCCATGCCCAGTCACAGGTAGCCTGTCCACCAAGATCCAAGACCCTGGCCCGGTCGCGGATCACACCGTTCTCGTTGGGAGCCACCCGAGAGAGGCGAGCGAGTCGCTTCGTCACAGGGGCAGAGATGAGACGACCGCCGTTGAGCATCTTCATGGCAGCCACATGCCAAGCAGCAACGGTCATCTGGTTCATGGCCTCAGCCTCTTTCTCCCGGCGGAGCTTCTCAGGGTCGTCGACGATGGTGTCATCACCCCGAGCGACGTTGGCGCTGAGTCGCTTCTTGGCAGACTGAGGAACCACGCTGAGCTGGTACTTCCCGAGCAGCTGGTTGCGATGAGCCTCGCGAAGGGAAACACGCTGAGCCTGGATGGCCTCGAAGCGAGCGAGCTGGTGAACAAAGACATCCTGGCGATGGATGCGGACAACGTAGTCCTGGAAGGCTCGGTAGTAGGCAGACTCTCTTCGAACAAGCATGGATGGCAGGCGCTTGGGATGCTCCGACGTCGAGATGAGGTTGGAGAAGCGGACTGTCTTCCTGTTGGAAGTAACGGGCTGTTCAGGCTGGGCCTGAGGCTTGATGTGGAGCTGGACCTTGGGACTTCCCACGGACTCCTCATCTTCCTCAGCAATGGTGTTCAAGCCACCCTCGTCCTCAGGGGTCTCGTCCTGCACACCGCGGAGGTAGGCTCGCTGGGCGCCGAGCCAGAGCTCAGTGCGATCAAGATGTGCGAGAGCCTCCTTCTGTTGCTTGCGAGCATAGTCGGGATCGTAGTCAATGACAATCTCAGTGGGGGCGTCCTCGACCATAGGCGAAGGCGGCATGTTGGGGGTCTCGACAGTAGAGGCGGCCGTACTGTGCGCAAAGGCAGGGCGAGCAGTGGGCATATCATCCGAGAAGCCATCCTCCTCCTTCAACTCGATGACTTGCTCGACAATGGCCTCCGAGGGAGCAGCGGGTGTGAACCTCACATTGCGGTAGAACTCCTCGGCAGAGTCTTTGCGAACGGGAATGGAAGGCACCGAGGTAGTCGCGTTTGTGGTGTTCCAGGGACATCGGTAGAACTGCTCGGCGGTTGTTGAGGTTGGAGGAGCCATCTCCTCTGGGGACCTGGAAGGGATGTGCCAGGTATTCCGGGACCGGGGAGACAAGCCAGAGAAGAAATTGCTTGGCGAGGGTATGTCGAGTCTTGTCAACTCAGCGAGCGACTGTCGGTTCCGCCTGGGAGAAAAGCTTCTCCCATCTACCTGCGGCGGGTGGAGGTTTGTCATCAGTCGTGGTCGGTATTGTCGCATCTCGCTGGTAGTCGGTTCAGGCTGGGGAACTTCAAGGACCTGAGAAGGTTGCTCGTGAGGATTCTCTCCACTGGAGAGGGCATGGAGCGTAGCCAAAGCACCAGGCTGCAGCTGCACTCCAGACCAAGCATCCTCAGCAGTTGTATCCTCACCTTCCATGACAGGAGTCGGGGGAGCGCTCATGGCCGCGAGCTGCTCAGACGTCAAGCTGCCGTCGAGAGATGGAGGCGCAGACATGGTTGGTGTTATTGTGGCATGCTGCTGGTCCATGAATGTCACCTGAGCCGGTGACATTGGGAGCTTGGCGGAAGGAGTTAGAGGCACTGGGGAAGCCAGTGTCTTCTTGATGCTCTCTACGGCGGACCACGGCTCAACAGAGTTGCCGGGTGTCTGGGGAATGATGAGCCGCGTCGGTTGCTTGGTTGAGGATTGCTGAGCCGGGGCCTGCCTCGACTTCAGAGAATCCCTCCGAGGAGGGAAGCTCTCCTCATCCTCATCCGTCACATCGTAGAGATCCTCAAACTCGGTGGCCTCGGTCATGACGCTCTGGCGGTTCCAGGGGTTGGTGGATGCCGTCGGGGAGGTGTCGGTAACCGAGTTGGTGGAGGGCGAAGATGGGAGAACGGGGGCAGACAGATAATGCATTCCTCGTGGTGTAGGAAAATGATCGCTTATCGGTGTGAGCCATGCCTCGATCTTGAGCTCATCTGTGCGTCTCGCTCTGCCCCTGTTCTGACCCGCGCCATCATCGCTATCCTCCTCAATTATGGGATTAAGTCTTCCCCTGTGTCTTCGAGCCAGCGAAGAGTCCAGGGGGTAGTATCGGTTTTGGGCATCAGCCATTGTCGCGTTTCCAAGCCAGTTATCCTCGATATCTGTCTCAAGGCCAAGGGCCAAACGCAACGCTGATGTGTGTATTAGTCGTGATAGTAAGGATGGGATCGACGGCCGGCGCCGTGGTTAGGGTATTGTGTAAACGACAGGATGCTTCGGTCAACGAAGCTTCTATAAAGTGATCTGCAAACTGACAAAAACGAGAAAGGGCTGAGGCGGAAGAAGGGAATGTGGAGGAATGGGGGCCAGGCCGCTGGCCGGGGGACATCTATAGTCTTAAGTGGTAAAGGACTGGCCCAGAATTGCCCGAGCCTAACGTAAACTTCTGGGGCGGCTATTCGGAGGCTGGCTTAGGGCGAAATGGAATGGGCGGCAAGAAGCTGCAGTGGCAGATCCAAGCCGACGAGTCCAGGTCTTCAAAGCGGCCTGTAAGTGGGCCGATGCGTCGACAGACCCGGTTGCATGCGGCGGGCACGGCGAGGCGCAGGCGGGGACCAGGCATCTCCAGCGTCTGTTGGAGGAGCTGACTGGCAAAAGAGCGGCGAAGCCATGGTGAGCGTCGTGCTGGCGGTAGACAAGACGCAGAAGAGGTTGCGTCAAGGTGGGATCAAGTCCCGGTCTCTGGGCTGGTTAATCCCCGCTATCGAGCGACTAGTGACTGAGAAGGACCAATAAGATTCGATATCGTGAATTGCTATTTTGAGATGACAGCGGTTGACAGGGGTCAAGCTTGGTTGCGCGCGCGAAGCTGTGATTACTGTGACGGGCGTGAGAGATGATTGGGCACTCGAATCCATCTATGCAGCCAATGAGAAGTGTAGCGCGTTTCCTCGGCGGCTAATCTGCTTGGCCTGCATCATGTCGACTTGCGAGAACGCCGTACCGGTTGTGATAGCCCAGCTTGAACGCATGACGGGTGTTCACGACGGGACGATGCGGTCGCTCGATTGATACAACTCATGCAACAGACCCGGCCCGAACGGGTGGTCACCGAACGATATGGCCGCCCTTTAGCATGGGTGGTCTAGACTCTATCCTGTCAAGTGGCTGTGAATTCTCCATGGTGAAATCTGAGAGGCCAACTTGGGCGGCCGTGTTTGATCGATCAAAACATCCATGGATGGTCGGAGAGATCAAGCCGCCCGGTGGACAAGAGTTTGATCCGAATGTTTGTCTTGTCAGGCAAGGGTGTCGTAGGCGAAGTGGCGGAGGGCTTCAGCGCAAGATCCAGACCCTGGACCGTAAGATGCCTATTGTAGACGAGCAGGGTTGAAAAGACCAGGGCTGAAGAAACAAATCAGGAAAGCAAGGAAAAGTGACGAGACCCTCTCGTGTGACTTGGCCTTGGGGATCCAATGGATCCCGGTTCAAATGGGGTTCAACGGGTGGTAGATTCTACCCGCTGTGCGTGACAAGAGTGTGATGTTTGTATGCATATCGTGGGGGGAGGGGGCTCAAGAAGCAATAGTTCCGTGAGGTTGCATGCGCGCATATTGCTCCAATGCGCCCCAGTCTCTAGCGTCATCAATAGCCGTGTTTCTTGGTTGTGACATGTGTTGTGAGAAACTTGGCCAGACCTCTTAAACGGGACGGACGGGTCGTGCAGAAGAAGATCTTGATGCCTCAGACATTCACCAAGATTGAGAAAAATTGTTAAGGACCGTGCTGCCTTAGGCCCTCAGAGCTGGTGCTCCGTCACGGCCCCGCCGCCGCTCCCGGCCCGGCTTCGCACGCTCAGCTCAATGCGATGTGAGCCCCTCCATGAAATTTACCCCGCCATAGGCCGAAGGTCGTCGTCGTCGATCTAGCACGAGCAACGCGTCTCGCCATACAAACACAGCACATCTTTTTTTTCTATCCATACTTTTGACCCCCAACCCACATCTACAATACCCATGGCCGATGTAGAACAGCCCGAGGGCGAGCCTCAGGGCCGTCATGTCACTTACTGCGGTGGTACGCGTCTGCTTTCACATCTTTCATCCCATCTCGATTCCTAAGGAGCCCAATATCTGACCATGTGCCTACAGTTTGCACCTTGCCCCCTGAGGTACACCTACCCCCCCTGACGAGCTTCCACGCTTCGAGAGAGACCCCCCCGAGCTGAATGATCCGTCCAAGTAGTATTGCGAGTATGGCGGCACCGTCAAAAAGTGCCAGGAGTGGCTGCAGGAGCACGAGCCCGCCCTGTACGAGCAGATTTGGTCCGCAGGTTCGCCTCACCACCCCCAGACACCAACGCCAATGATCACGCGATAACCCCAATGATAGAGGCCCTCGAGGCTGCCACCGCGTCGCTGTCCGTAGAGGCCCAGAAGCGAGCCGCAAAGGACGCCCAGAAGAAGACTGCCAAGGCTGAGGCCGCCGAGGCTAAGCAGGCTGATAAACTGGCCAAGAGCGTTGTCACCATCAAGCGTATCGAGCGGAACAAGAAGAAGTTTGTCACGGCCGTGATAGGCCTGGAGGCATTCGGTTTGGAACTCAAGAAGGTGAGCTCACGAAACCTTTCACACTTGCCAAGTCCCTGTACTGAACTGGTTCTAGGTTGCAAAGGACCTTGGCAAGAAATTTGCTACTGGTTCTTCGGTAACCAAACTCCCTGGCGGAGGAGAGGAAATTGTGGTGCAAGGTGATGTTAGCATGGAGTTGGAGGAGTTCTTGATTGAAAAGTATAAGGAGATACCAGAGGATCACATCGAGCTTGTCGAGGACAAGAAGAAGAAGAAGGGAGGCTCATAAATGAGCGTGTGTAAAGCCATTCGTCATTGAAAAGGCCTTAACTGGCCATTGTAATGCTCGCATATACTGTCTCTCCTGGGCATTCGCAGTTGTCATGTCCAATGCTAACCCAAAGCCTTTCCTTTCCTTTCCTGTACACCGTGTTCCGCCACCCCCTTTAACGCCGATCCTGAGAAAATCAAACAGTTTCAACCCCAATTCATGCTTCATCAAAATTCGCCTTATGCGCGTTTCCGCAACACTCGCCCAGTCCCGGTGGTTGCGGTGGATTTCGCAGCCGTCTTCTTGGTAGTCGTTGTTGTGCCCTTGCGAACGGAGCTCGCAGCAGTCTTCTTGGCCGCAGCACCCCGAGATGCCGCCCCTTTTCTCACCACCGTTCCTGAGCTGGCCTCGCTCGACTCACTGTTAGCGAGGGATCTACGAGCAGTTCGCGTAGTTGGCCTGGAAGCAGGCGCTCGAGAAGCTGTCGTTGCTGCCGCGCGCCGCGTTCGAGTGGCGGCTGTGGTGCTGGTTGAGCTTGTGCTGGCGGTTGAGGCGGTCGTCACCTTGCGTGCAACTCCTGCTCTCGTGGCCTTTGCCTTCTCTACCATGCTGGAGAGCATGCTCGTGGCTGTTGCTGAGCGCGAAGTTCCCGAATTCTTCAACGGCGAGGCTGGACGTGCAATGCCGGACTTGACGGGGGAGGCTGGCCGCGATCGGTTCACTAGCCTTGAGTTGGACGAAGTTGGCGAAAGAATTTGGGCAGGTCGAACGTGAGCAATATCTGGGTTTGGTGCACCTCGAACCCTCTTTTTCGCATTCTCATTGTGCTCGATCTCGTTTTCCTTGTCTCCTGAGATGGCATCACTGGGAAAGATGTGTTAGTTTGTTGTTATTGGATTAATTCGTTGGGTAAACACCCACCTCATGCGCTTCTTGGTACGCGTCATTGCCCTTGCAGCGTGTGCAGTGGAATGAAGTTGCTTCTGGGGACTTGTTCGAGCCACAACCGCTTTCCTAAGAGCTGCAGATCTTGTTGCTCGCTGTTGTTCCTGTTCGAGGAACTTTTGAAGTAGGTCGCCCATCTTGACGTGCCTCATAGACATGGGTATTCTGTTGATTCGCATCTCGACACGTGAACGGACGGTGGTCGCCATGAAACTATACTGGGCTCTCAATCGTCGAGCGCGTTCGGTGACTGGGATGCAAGTCAGTCGCGCGTCTTTGGGTGCGATATTGAAATCGCGTACTCTCAAGTTGCATATTATCAATCATGGCTTGCTTCTGCTGCATGGTGATTGTACCCGGTGTTCGTCTCTTGATAGGGCTTCGTGGATATGCTGAAGGGCTCCCTGCCCTCAGAGGAACCGATTCGGCCATGGCAAGCTTTCTTGGTGATGTAAGTGCTTGTTCTGTAATTTGCTTCTTCGATCGCACGGGAGCCATTTTGTCTTGTCGTTGGGGCGCAATGCGCGTCTGTTGAATGCGTCGGCGTCAGCGTGACAAGAGTGATGATGAAGAAGTCGCTGGGTTTGTCTACCCCGGGCGCGTAGTATGTTGGTTAAGATCTTGGTGGAGCCCTTCGGGAAGTAAACAAAGCTGAGCGGGTTCTCCGAATTAGGTAAGCATCCAAGCTTCCCTGACGCAAGCATTGGATGCGTGGAGGTCTTTCAGGTAGAGCTACCCGACGGCTAGCGCTAAGCACTGCTGTCAGCAGGTAACTGTACATGCACCCATACCTAGCTCAAGACGGGACACGGCCAGGCTGAACTGCCTTACGACACTGGGGAGCTTCGCTTGCCTCTAGCCTTCTCACCTCCATCCAAGCTCAACACCAACACACCCTCTATCTGTTGCCTTCTCGATCTCCCTTCAATCTTCCTCCTATACTCGCACCACCTGGACATTTCTCACAGCGTCCCGACAGACAGCCAAGATGGTTCTCGAGGCGGTTATGGTTGTCGTTGACAACAGCGAGAGCAGCAGAAATGGCGACTACCAACCCACCCGATTCGATTCGCAAGTAGACGCTGTCAACATCACGTTCCAGACCATCACACAAGGCAACCCCGAGTCCTCTGTGGGCTTGATGAGCATGGGCGGCAAGGGACCAGAGGTGCTGGTGACTCTCACGACTGAGCAGGGCAAGATCCTCGAGGGCTTGCACCGGACAAAGAAGAAGATTGGAGGCTCCTCCCACCTCAAGACAGGCATTCAGGTGGCTGCTGTAGGTTGATGTTCTCGGATGCTCTCTGTCGACTTGCACTGACCCCTCCTGCAGCTTGCTCTGAAGCACCGCCAGAACCGATCGCAGAAGCAGCGAATAATAGTCTTCGTTTGCTCCCCTATCGAGGAATCTGAGAAGGAACTCACCACCCTGGCCAAGAAGATGAAGAAGGCCAATGTCACGATCGACTTTGTCCTGTTTGGCGATCTCGACGACGACACCACCCAGAGGAAGCTCCAGCTCTTTATCGATACCGTCAAGACCAGTGAAGGCTCCCACCTGGTCGTCATCCCTCCTAGCGCCAAGCTCCTCAGCGACCAACTGATCTCGACCCCCATCCTCCTGGGCGAGAATGCTGGCGGATCTGGCGGCGCTGGAGGTGCAGGCGGCAGCAACGAGGAGTTTGAGTTTGGATTCGACCCCGCGATGGAGCCGGAACTTGCCCTCGCCCTGCGCATGAGTATGGAGGAAGAGAAGGCCCGACAGGAGAAGGCGGCGCGAGAGGAGGAGGAGGCTGCTAAGAAGGCCTCGCTGGAGGGCGTCAAGGAGGAGGACGAATCTGGCCAGGGCAGCGGATCCAACGACAAGAAGGGCCAAGACAAGGGTGATAAGAAAGGCGACGGAGACAAGATGGATACTTCATAGTAGATTGCGATCCAGCTATGCCGATGCCGCAGTACATGTACAATAGACACGGGCTAGGGGTTTAGACGACGACAAGAAGATCAAGGCCATTACCACACATTAATTATCCTCTGTTACTCAGTGAACTTGAATCTGTCTTGCTATTCCCATGTCTATCGATTATTGATCTCCCTGATATAAGACAAGAGTTTCCGGTCAAAGATGTCGCAGCGTATAGGCATCTCGAGTGAATAAAAGGGGTTCTTCATGACGTAGTCTGCATAGAGGTCATAGATCCTGCGGATGGTGACATCGACGTTGGCCTGGGTAGTGTCGGTGAAGAGCAGGAACTTGGTGCCAGTGATGGTGTTGAAGCACTGCATGCGAAAGTTTTCCGTCTCTAACACCTCGAGGCCTGATGAGGGCTCTGGCCTGTTGCCTGGGGGTGTCGAGCCTGGTAGGTTCTTGACGGGGTTGAGGCGCGCCGTGATGGCGTGGACTCTGAGGGGTTGTGAGCTGGTGATATCCCAAGTGAGAGGGGGACTTACCCGTGGAATGTACCGGCAAGAACTAGATAGTCGTTTGTGCTGATCTGTTGGAGGCCATCTTGGAAGTTCTTGTTGAAGATTAAGCCGCCGGCCTTGTTGATGATGATGAGAGCAAAGACGGTCCTGTTAAGCATAGGTTAATGCTGTGATGGCCAAGTGATGAGACATACACTTACATTGTATATCGTTTATGTAATGACCTATTAATCGTATAATGTCAAGTTCCGCTGGCCCTTGAGGCTCACTAGTTCGTCGATATCATGGGAGAGCAGCTATGAACCAGGGTGAGAGAGAAGGGTGAGACGGAGCTATGAGATGTTAGCCGTGAGCGGTGAATGGGGTTTTATAGAGGTACATACCGAGTCGCGTAGTTATCACTAAAGGTTTAATCACACAAACAGGATCTCTAGATGTCTTCAGGCCTCGCTGGTTATCGTCTCCTTTCTTTGGGGGTTGATATGATGGACGAGCTGGCTGGGACCGCCACGCGACTCCATCCACTGGCGCTGGCACTGAGAGAGAGAGAGAGGGCCCCACTCATTAAGCTGGGGTACGTACACCAGGAACCAAGAACGCCATCCAATCCATCCTTTCCTTTGACCTCAGAAAGCCAACCATCTTCTTTTTCAATCTCGCAACCTCGACACAGCAAACAATCAAACACGTCCTTCTCCGAAACCACACGTCGCGCATATCATCGCGCATAGAAAGCGATACTCGTCAGCTTCGCGCGATCCGATACGAGCTTCCAATTTAACCACACGTCCAAAAGCTCACCACCAAAACCACCACCACCATGGAGAACGGCCAGGCTCCTCCCAAGCCAAAGAAGATTAACCACCCCCGGACCTCGCGCCCCAAGCCCCCGCCTCCGGGAAACGAAGAGGCATCCACGGTTCTCAACCTCGGCGAGTTCCAGGAGGTTGATACTTTGACCCTTTCTGAAGCCGCCCTGGTCCTGAACGCGCTGGTCGCCAAGCGAAGGAACGACCGCAAGAACGTGAACGAGACCGAGTAATGGCGCCCTGTTTCTTTGTTGTTCACAATCACTGGGGCAGGCTGACATGTGGTTCATCCGGCTAGAATGCTTAACCAGACCCTCACCTACCTCGATCATTTCGCCCGCTTCACGCAAAAGGAGAACGTCGAGGCTGTAGAGCGACTCCTCAGCGCACACAAGAACCTAGCCAAGTTTGAGCGCGCACAACTGGGTATGGCTATTCAACAACAACAATATTGGTGGCTTGAGGGAGACCAGCTGACATTGGGAAATTTAGGTTCACTATGCTGCGAAAACGCCGATGAGGCAAAGACTCTGATCCCATCACTAGCCGACAAGATCAAGGACGAGGACCTCCAGGATCTCCTCGACGAGATTTCCAAGCTTCAGAACAGGTGAAGCGTTAGACAATAGGAGAAGAGAGACGAGAGACGAGATTGATTTACCACGAGAAACCGGCGATTAGGACTTTTGCTTTTTGTTGTTGTTGTTTTTGGGTGGTTGCTATAAAAAAAAAGAACAAGATAAAATTGGGAAACGAAAACCGTGGTCAAGGTTTGATTGAAGGATGAGAAGCTTTTCTTTTTTTTTTTCTTTCTGCATTTCAGGCGCATAGCGGGAAAGGGACAAACCGCATCAACTTGACAACAAACAACCTCTATTACACTGAACGATTCGCCTCACGGGGCATGGTTATGGATGTGGGAGACGACAACCGTGCTTGGACAGAGCTGTAGGCAATCTCTTTCTTGTATTATCGATATTACGACGCAAAGACTTAAAATCGATTGCTTTATTTCAAGATGGGGAAGGGTGCCATGATGGTGTTGAGGTGTTATTGATAGAGTTGCTTGTTAACTCTATATGGCTTACCAGACTTGAGTGGACAAGAGTTTAGAACTCTGTACAGTTGGCTGCCTAGAGGCAAGTTTTACAACGGAATCACATTCAAGTTTAAAGCTGACATGTTTGCTTGACTTGAGAGTTGATTAGACAAAGAAGCCCCAACTTGACTATCCCGCCCTTCAACCTACTACTCTTCACATTTAAGCAGCCTTGGCAGCCGCACCAACAAACTTGTCAATCTCGGCGATAAATTCCTTCGCGTTACCGTCACCTCCCCGATCCTGCTGAGCCACATGCCTCGAGAATGCGTCCTCGGGCTTGATGACAAACTCAGGGATCGTGACGCTCCCCTTCCTCCACACATACGCCTTGCCGTCAGCCGCCCGCTCAAACCCGCGCAGAGCCTTGGGCTTGTAGCTCGAGATCTTGTTCATGCGGTACCGCACAGACGGATGGATCATCTCGTAAGTCTCACCCAGGTCCCGGCCCTTGTCGTCCTTGCGGTACTGGCCCGGCTTTCGGTCGACGGAGCCGCCTGCCATCATGGCGCCTGTGAAGCTGTCGACGATGGGACCCGTCGCCCAGCCTGTGATGGTTTCCTCGGGGATCGAACGGACGTCTGCCTTTCTGATGCCTGACCTGTCTAGTCCAGCGGCGAGACGGCTTGTGATGATGCCCTTGCCGAAATCCTTCTCCTCGCCCTTCTCGATGTTGTCTAGGAGAGGCTTCAGGAGGTTGTATCGATCTTCAACTGCTGACTGGCCCAGGCCAGCTAGACTGCCATCTTCGATGAACTGAAGATAGGGGGCAACTTGCTCACACATCCAAGCAAAGGAGATGAGTGCAATTTCTATCATGATCAGTACAACAAGATCTCGCTGTTACTCCAGCGACACAACTTACGTTCAAAGTCTCCCTTCTTATCCGTCAGGAGGTCATCATTGCCTCCTCCAATGTTGATGTGCACACCGGGGAACCAGACCTGCAGCAGCTCCGACTTGTTATCCCGGAGCTGCTTGTACATCTCGCCGTCGACGACGGCTGCCCAAGTGTCTTGCAGCTGCTTCGGGCTGGCGCTCGGGTTCTTGTGAGCCGCCTGCCACTCGGCCCAGAGCTGCTTGAGGTCCTTGGCTGGCTCCGCTGGGCGTTGATCATTGGATGGATAGTGCCAGAGTGAAGGGGAGAATGGCCCTCTGTGCTCGTCAAGAGCTAGTGCGTGGAAAGCATGTTGGATGTCTGCATCACAGTCAGCCTAGGAATGGGACACGAATTGGTTCGTCGACACTTACAAGGGCTGAGAGAGATGTTGTGGAAGCCAGGGTCCTGAATACCCATCGTCTTCTCGAGGAACTTGAGGTTGAACCTGGTCCAGGGCAGGTCCGGGATACCCAGGCTACCGACCGTGTCAAAGACACCAACAACCTTGACGACCCGAGACGCTTCAGGGGCGTCGTGGTGAGGAGGTTGCTTCCACTTGGTCAGTCCCTGGGCACTCCCGTTGGCCTGCTGCTTCTCCGGGATGCCATTGACCCAGTCTCTGTAAGCCTGGCTCTTCCGGAAGTGGTGTCCATCGGGGTTCTTCTGGTAGAGGGCATACAGGTCCGGGAAGTCTTGGAGATCCTTGGGACAGACGATGCCAATGTCGGTGACGAGGCCCGCTACAGCACGAGCCGTGTAAGCGCCACGCGAGAAGCCAAAGCAAAAGACCTCGTCACCAACGTTGTAGTTGAGGACGAGGAAGTTGTAAGCCTCGATGACGTTGCCGACAAAGCCAACGCCAAAGCCGCCCTGCCGGTTCTGCTCGTCCTGGGCAAGGTCTCCAGTGCCAATGCCAGCGTCGTAGTAGACTACCTGCTGCCAGACCTTCCCGTCCTCGTCCTTGCCGCTGCGGGCGACGGAACGGGCGATCCTGGTGACATTGGAGGGGATGTTCTTGAGACCTGACACGGACGACTGCCACGTACCGTCACAACAGATGACGAGACGCTTCGGTGCGGCAGAGGCGTCCTGGTTGGAGTCGTGATGGGACTCGTCGCCCAATGGCAAGAAGCCTTGCGAAGTAGAGACTGGCTCAGAGGGCATTGTGAGAGATGTGTATAAGTAGGTTACTGTTCGTGGATGAGGAAGAAGCAGACGCAGTTCGAGTTCACAGCAGACATTCTGGGGTTTTTATAGACCCTCATCGTGGATCTGTTCTGGTTTATGTCAGACTGTCGTCGTCAAGGTCAAGGGGGCGTCTGCAAGAAACACGGCATACCAACAACCATCTACACAAATACAGACGACATCTCTTCGCCCAAGACTCGCCACTGACCGTCTGCCTTATTTCGAATACCCTCTTTCTTTCCTCCTTCCCCCGCATTGAGGGCTTTTCTGCTGTCGACTCAGCTTCAAGCCCCCCGTGCTGTTGTGTCTCAGTCGGCAGTCCCAGAACGGCTTCGATAGTCGTTCGCCCCTCATCTTGGCGGAGGACTGTGTTGAGATTGCGATACCCTGATAGGCCCGAGTCAAGAATGAGGCAAGCTGTGGTGAAACTATCTCGGAGCGGCAGCCATGTCGTGTAAACCATCAGATGCAAGAAGTGCACCATAGGAAACACTGAGCGAGCCCTTTCCTCAGACCGAGGGATGATCCAATTGCTCAATGGTAGGTAGATAGGATCGGTTCAGCTCTTGGCATCGACGAGTTCACGCAGGCTGACATCCATCCCTGTAGAAACCTGAAATATCATGGCCTGTAAGACTGTCTGTCAGCTTGCGAGAGTGATACAACAGATACGGATGCTCACCCGACTGCGCTACATGGCGGGCCGCAGCGGGAGAGCCGAAGACCCGAGAGCCTATGCATCTCCCCCTCTTGGTCCAATCCAAGAAGTTGCTTATCATCAACATGACGAGAGAGGCGCCTTGCAGGGTAGATCTACGCCACATGGGCTTCTGTTTCAACCTATTCGCGTTCCATAATACCAAGCCGTATCGTACAGAAAAATGGGGTATTATCGACGACGTGCAACGCCAGCAAATGCTTGTCAAAAGCCACCTTTCAACGCCAAAGCCCCTCAGCTCCCCTTCACCTTCCCTTTCTATAACTAGTTCCCTGCATTTCCTAACGCTCATCCTGACCTAGAGCTCGATATTGGTTCCAATGGTTGACATATGTGTGCTGCTGCCGTTCCCTCAGCGAAGCATTGAGATTGGCCCGTGGATCGACAGGACCTGCAGGCTGAACGGGATGCCCATACGAAGGCGTGGCGCTCATGGAGCCGGAGCCAGTTGAGTGAAACTGAGACTGTGTTTGAGACTGTGAGCGAGTGTGCGGGTGAGCCTGTGGGTGAAACTGTGGGCGAGGATCCTCTCTGGCGTCACTGAACTTGACTGCAGGAAGCTCGACTGGGACATTGCTGGTGCCATCCATCTCGTATGTGTTGCTCGGTGGCCGGAAAGGATCATCCGTTCGGTCAGCCCGTCCTGCGAAAAGAGTCAACATGATTGCCTCAGAGACATTTGTTAATATCGAAGCATACCTCCAAAAGGTGCAAAGGGATCGTGGTCCTCTCGAGTCCCCGTTGTATGGGGAGAGACGCCATAGCCCAGCCACTGGTTCTTTTCGCCATTATCGTCACCACCATCGGCCATGCCAGAGTTGTCCTGGTTGAGTCTTCGACGTCGAAGGAGAGTGAAGATAAGGACACCCAAGATGGCTAGGGCAGCGGCACCACCAACAGCCGCTCCAACGATGGTGCCCGTCGGGGGCGAACTGTCACCGTTATCCCCAGCAAAGGGATCCGAGGCGTTCGTCTGAGCCGGGGAACCTATTCCAGTGCTTCCAGATGTTGGCGAGGTGACTACATCGACCCAAGAAGAGGAGATGGACGTGACCTCGGGGAGGGACGGTGGTGTCTTGTCGGTGATGATGAGAGTGTGTTTGGTGATGGTGACCTTGTTCGGGTTTGCGATCGTGCGGGTAGTGCCCGAGTCGGTCATGATCTTTGAAGCTGATTCCTCCATCTCTGTCTTTGTCGCAGTTGCATCATCGGCCTGGGTCGATTGTTCGATTGAGATGGTCGGCCATGACAAGTCCTCCTCGTCAGCTGTCCTGGTTGGTCTGGTTATGGTGCTCGTGATCATGCCGGTTTTGGTTCGACGCTCGCTCTCTGTGATGAACTGTGGGAGGCTTGATGGCAGGTTGAGAAAGACGCAGGCGTCACCTTCCAAGCACGGGTCGTAATCACAGCAGCCGGACCAGTCGAACTCTGGGCTGCAGTCCCAGTGCTTTTCGCCAGGCTTGCATCTGGTAGCAGTGGAAGCGGCGCTGGTAGCACCCATGATGACAAACAGGGGGAGGAAACACAGGTAAAGAGGAATCAGGGCATGGAGAACAATAGAGGGAGAGAGAAGAGGGGAGAAAGGAAAAAAGAGTAAGGGCCCCATGTTTGTGCCCGAACTTGAACGACGTGCCGTGCCGTTGGGCAACCAGTCAGTCAGTTTGCAACAAGCAGGTCGCAGCTGCCGTGAATGAGAAACCCGAGAGCGGTTGTTACTTAGAAGGTCGCAGCGCCCAAGGCCGATGATATTGCTTTGGGCTTTGGCATTAGGGCGAGGTGAAAAAAGAGATAATAGGAGATGAAGTCGGAGTATATGGTCGTTAGAGGTCAGGTTAGTAGTTGGTGGCGGAGGAGAAGGGAAGGCGGGCGTTCGTCTGATGTTGGTGTCGTAGATGTAGGTACCTCTAATCTTCTGTGCCAGGTGTTGACAGCTGCCGGGCAATCTCGCCGAACGGCCCGTTGAGTACAAAAGGCAGAAAACAGTAGCAAATGATGATGCCTCGAGTAACTGTTTTCCTCCCTTTTCCCTTTTCCCTCTTCACAGCAAACGAGTCGTGGGACCGAGTCTCGGCCAAGTGTTTCCTCTAGAGGAGTAGGATAGGAGTACCGAGGTTCTGTGACAGGTAATCAGGATGGATCATAGGAAATGCAAAGATGTGCATGTAGAGAGAGACTCGGATTAGGTAGAATTCAGAGAAAAAGAAGTCGCACAGATGGGCAATATCGACTTGACAGTTGCTCGCCACTGCCAAAGCGTGTAAAGCAACCAGCTCCCGTCGATATCGACTCCCCCGACAGCATCAGAAATCCACCCCGGATTTTTCTCTCTTTGCATCAATATCAACTTGAAACGTCTAATTCAGGTTACACATTCTCCCTTTTTCAGGCGTGACAATGTTGCACGCATGCATCCAAATAGATCACGATACCCGTCCAAGCTCCTTCCTCGTCCTCCCTCCTCGACTCTACAATACAAAGATACAAAGCACAAAGGCAACTGCATGAAGCGTAATTCCAAATTGTCCTGAACTAGTGGCGCACACAGCATTAGCGACAGTGAATCGCTTCCTGATTGCAGGAGTAGCGCCCTGAGCTTCACTCAGATCAGCCCCTTTTCCACTCCTCTTCTATACCACTGCTCTTCAATAACATGTACTGAAATCGCAGCAACAGACAGGACTCTGCCAGAACATACGGAAGGCAATCCTTCACCCGCTCGTACTACTCTGGTGGTCTGGTTGCAGATGCGTGTCACAAGGCTGCCTCTTTATGCGAGACAACACAAGACGGGACCAGGAACAGACTTATTCGGGCGACTGGCAGCTCAAATCAGGACGCGATCAAGGCAAGATGACATTGTCCGTGATATCATTGTTGAAAACACCTAGTTTTATACGCCAAATGCAAGAAACCTGACTCTAACATGGTCTAATCAAGACTCTCCCTCTTACAGCTTCTCCAACAGCAGCTTGCTACCCGCATTACCAACAGGCTTGTCGCCCTTCTTCTTTCCCTTCTTGCCTCCCTTGGGCGCAGCTTCGTGTGCCTCCCGAGCAGCCTTTTGCTCCGCCGTCTCTTCCGTCGCTGCCTTCTCTAGGGCCTTCTTGTTCTTCTTGAGAGTCTTCTTGAGAGCATCCGCCTCGCTAAAGTCGCCAGCCTCGAGGAGGCCGACGACAACAAACGAGCTGGGACCAGTTGCCCAGTCGAGGATGTGCTCCTTGATGATTGGGTAGAGAATGTTGGAAAACTCCAGGGGCGGGTCGGCGGGGATGATCTTGCCGGCCGCCTTATCATACTTGCCGCCCTGAATCAGTGACTTGAGCATCCGACCACCGTGAGGCGTTCGAGAGATGTGCACCTGAGGCTGCAAGTCATCCTCAGATGGCTCTTCGCTGGGATCTCCACTAGCAGATTCTGCGATTGCCTCCAGAGCCTGCTTCTTGTCACCGACGCCCGAGAGGAGCACGTCTGTGATGAACTGACAACCGAAAGCGGTGGCGGTCAGTTCTGAAGAAGCCTCCGCAACGGCAGAGACGAGTTGAGGCGACACAGCAGCAATCAGCTCGGCGCGTCGGGAGTCCTCATCCTTCTTACTTGTCGTCTTGCGAATCTCGTGAACCTCCTTGAGGAGCTCGACATCGAATGATTGACTAGGAGGGAACAGAGACTTGGCTAGACCCTCAAATAGGTACAGGATGGTTGTTCGGGCAAAGGGGTTGTTGGCCGTGGCAACGACGTTCTGAGCAATGTTCTCACCCTCGCCCAGGAGTTCAGGGAAGATGGTCTTGGCCGTGAGCTTGGTGTCATCAATAACATCATACGCCGTCAGGAGAACAAGGTGAGCGAAGGGGTCGCCCGACATGAGAAGGTAGGTGTCCTTGTAAGTCTTGAGGATCTGCTTTCGGTCTTTTGAAGATCCGTAAGCAAGCAGCAAGCAGGTGAGCTTGGCGCCATTGCGAGTAAAGGCCATGTTCTTGAGTAGATCTCCGCCCTCATCTCCCTTGACCATCTCGATAAACTCCGAGAACTCCTCAGTGCCGGGTTGGGTGTTGGAAAAGTACTGGAACATGGCGTCGTGGAGCATGGTGAAGCCCGTCAGCTTCTTTTGAACCAGCGAGTTGATCATTTCAACCAGACTCTTCATGATAGGACCTCGCTTGCTGGGCTCGGATTCGATGATGGCCTTTAGATCTGCTGTGGGCTCCGTGTCCTTGGTAAGCTCCTTCAGAGAGAACTCAGGGCCGTACCATTCGCGGAGGAGAATGGCCTTTTGCTCCTTTGTCGCAACGCCTCGGTAGATATCATCGAGAATCCAGGACGCCTCGGAGTGGTTGATCAACTTGCGAACTCTTCCATAAAACTCGGGGATGATGATGTCGCGAATCTCCTCATCGTTCTGAACCAGAAGCTTGCCAATCAGGAACTTGGCATATCGACTCTCAGCAAGCTGAGCATATGTGCCCTTGAGCTCTCGTGCAATCTGCTTTTTCTGATCGGGTGTCGCGTACTTGATGGCGGTCTGCACAGCTCGAACGGCGTCGTGCTTGAGCACGAAGTCGCGGATGCGCCCGTTGATGATGGTGAACAGCTCGTCGACCAGAGTCTGCCTTTCCTCCTTGGGCACGTGCGATTTCCGTCGCAGACGCTCCCACAGCTTCTTTGTACGTTGAACTTCGTCAGCGAGAGGCTTCGCGGCCTTGCGCTCTTGGGCGAGCTGCTTCTGCTTCGCATGGGACTCGCGCGAGGTTTGGCCTGTTGGATGGTTAGCAGGTTAGGCAAGAGCCATGATAATGATTGGAGACATACCTCGCTCAAAAGTCTTTCCGTCGGAAGGCTTGGATTCCTTCTTTTCGTTCAGATCAACACCTCCATCCTCAGAGTCCTCTGAACCATCTTCAGGTTCCTTGGCTGGCGCTCGTTTAGACTTGGTCTTGTCGATTTTGAACTTCTTAGCCCGGTATTCAGGCTTGGCCTTTCCACTAGTTCCACCAGGGGCAGACTTTCGCTTGCTGCCAACTTCCGCGGTTTTCGTAGCCATTGTCGTGGTCTTGTCCGGGTCGAGATCGTTGGATGGAGAGTCGCAGTTGAGAGGCCCAGCAACTTTTTTTTCTGAACCAGCCGATAAGGATGAGTTCTTGCCGCTTTGGCTGCTGATAAGAGAGGCTCCACTTTTCGAGTCGAGCGCAAGAGCTCATCACGTGCACCCCTTAGCAGTCTTCGAATAGTTGAAAGCTATATATTTGTCATTAATTTATCCGAAGCCTGTTCCTCTCCTTTAAAGATTATCAATTAGGTTCTATTATTTCTCCAAGAATAGTAGTTCGTTTCCTTCATCTCTAGCTCTTGTGAGAACATCTCTGCCAGTCTGTGCATTCATACCCGAAGAATGCTAGTATTCAAGGAATAGGTATTCAAGTGACCCGGAAAGGCTGTAGTAAACCTTTGTTCCGCCTATTTTGAGTGTCTTGAATCGTTACTGAAACTTCATAAACAATGATATAGGTATCTGGTATCAGGAACCAGGGAGACCCATGAAGCAGGTTGTTAGTGGGGCAGTTTATGAGGCTGGATGTCCATGTTTGAGCAAACACTTGTTATGCAGTTACCAGATCAATCTTCTCATAGACATTTTTTGTACCTTGGTTGAAAGCACTACCTTCTGGATCCCAATTCCATTGTGAATCCTCTGCTCCGCACCAGGCTGGCCTGACTCATGATAGAAACTCCATGTACATCAGTGATGTGCATCAAAAGCAAATAAATGCAGCAAATTCCAAAGGAGTGCATTAAACCTCTCTGTCAATGTCCCACTTGCATTTTGTAGAGAGATGACCACCAAGTATTGGCGATGCCGATCAACTCCCGAGCACAAGAGTCAACTCTAGCCGGCAGATCAACTTGCCCCTGAGGAGTCTCGACCGGGTGCCACAATGGACACGGGAAAATAAGGTCATTACAGTCTTTGCCTCACAAGAGTCCTGCATGTTGCCACAAAAGGCTTTTTCTGCACGTGAGGGGAGCCTGCATGCAAGATGAAACCGCCCAGTCCCTCCCGATCCCGGCCTTGAGTCTGGGGGACTTGAGAAACTGGCAATCTTCATCTCAAAGACTCAATTGAGCTTCATACAAGTTTAATACTCGAGACATGGCAGACATGGACGAATTGGACCCTCCTTCCATCTCTGAGATCGCGCCCAACATCTTTGTGGGCAACGTCGCGAGCTCCTTGAATCGCAATGTTCTCAGGCACCACAACATCACGGCCATCGTCTCCCTCCTCGACGGCGGATATTCGAAATGGAACAGTCCGAGGAACAGACAGATTGTGCCCCAAGAGTGCCATCTGTTTGTGCCTTGCTTAGACAACTCGACAATGGACATTCTCACGCTACTGGATGAGATTTGCGCCTTCATCGACTTACAGCTCGGTCACCAGTCTCGGCCACGATCGCCCTCGTCCCTTCTCTCAGAGGATCTCGACTTTGACTCAACCCCTTCAACACCCAGCGAAGCGCCAGCCAAGGAGCCCAATATCTTGATCCACTGCCGTCTGGGCATGTCCCGCTCCGCCTCTGTCGCCATAGCATACCTCATGCGCCGCCGCGGTGAGAGTCTGGACGTGATCCTCCCCGAAGTCAGGACTCGACGCAAAGTCAAACCGCGAGACAACTTCATGGACCAGCTCCGGGTCTGGGGAGAAGTCGGCTACGAGGTATGGGAGGACAAGGAGAGGCGGATCCCCAAGGAGCTGTACCAGGGCTACCTCGACAGGCGGGCCGTGAGACTCGCGGCAAAGGGGTTGACGGGTAATGAGCCCATCTTGCCGGTCTACTTCTGAGGGTGCGAGGGTTGATCGGCCCGGACAGCGTACATGAAAAGAGCAAAAAACATGCGATCAGGGTTCGCAATTATTGGTCAGTAATAGATTGCATCGAGTCTCACAGGGATGGTGCCGATGCGGGGAAAGGGACACAGTACATAAGATCTGAGGCATGGCATGAGACAACAAAAGTAATAGCACGGTAGTTGAGTATCAAAATCAGGATCCTGTTTGTTTTGAATGGACCTTGAGCATTTCTAAAGTCGCAGATACTCATTGAAGATTTGAGAGTTAAAGCAGCAACAACGCTTGGCTGGAAATAGATCTAGTGGTGTAGATTCATCTTAAACTGCCGGGCGGTCAGCACTGCGCTAGTCCGTTTCTGTAATGCACCCCGCCGTCAGGAAACCTCCCCACTCTCATGAGCACTCACGTTAGGTCGTCATCTCAAGAGCCTCGAGTGCGACAAAGTAGAGCCAATACTTTAGTTCAAGACCCTTGAGGCATCTCGTCAACATGGGGCGCGAAGACCAAATTGAAGAGCGCGAGGTGCTCGAGTCCATCTTTCCAGATGAGATCACAGGTGCGGCTGCAAAAGCCTGAGACTATCTATCGTCTTCTATTCTAACAAGACATTTATAGACATTTCTGAAACTGAATTCAGAGTGTCAATCGCTTTGGACATCCCCGATGAAGAAGACGAGGAACCCCCTACGATGCTACTCCAGGTCCGCTACCCAGACGAGTATCCCGAAAAGCCTCCCCATCTCGACATCCTCGCCCCTCCCAACGCAACCCCCCACGAGCACTTCAATGTCGCCGACGACCGCGACCAACTCCTCTCCAGCCTCGAAGAGACCATCCAAGAGAACCTGGGAATGGCCATGATCTTCACCATAGTCTCCATGCTCAAGGAGACGGCCGAGCAGCTGGTCCAGGACCGCAAGGCCGCCGTCGAAAAGGCCCACGAGGAGGCCCTCCTTGCCGCCGAGGCTGAGGAGAACAAGAAGTTCCACGGCACTGCTGTAACTCCTGAGACGTTCCTCAAGTGGCGTGAGGGCTTCCTCAAGGAGATGGAGGAGCGGAGGCAGCGCGAGGAGGACGAGCGCCTCCAGGAGCTCAAGAAGGCCAAGGTCAAGGAGCCTGCTCGCTTGACAGGCAAGCAGCTCTGGGAGAGAGGCCTTGTCGGTAAGGGTGAGGGTGAGGAGGAGGATGACGATATGCCCGTCGAGGCTGTCGAAAAGCTCAAGGTCGAGGCGTAGAAAGAGTCGTTGGCAGGGTGCATTACTTGGAGTTTGGGCTTGGATACAATGAAAAAAGGCAGATAGTCTGCTATGAGATGACGCAAGGTTACGCAGAGAAGAGAAGAGGCGGCAGAGACAAGCTGTCTAGATACAGTTGTCGTAAAAGTGCCCAATATCATGGGTGCTGATATAGATCTCGGGTTGAAACCCTCCGAGTTTCCACTACCTACGTATATACCAGAGGTTACAAGATTTTCCTCCAAACATGTCATGTCCATTTATCTTCCCAAACGCCGTCTAAATGCCTTTTTATTCATTCCATCCGAGTCCAACACCCGATTTTTTTTTTAACCCTGCATCTCAGCATCCTCCTCCTCATCATCAGTCGCATCCTCCCACTCGTCCTCCTCGCCCTCTGTAGGCGCACCAAGCTCCTTGTTGATGTTCTTTAGTAGCTCCTTTGCGTGCTCGCCAAGTCGTTCGTCCTCGTAATCCTGAAGTTCATACAGCTTCAGGCACTTTGTAAGCCACTGTCGCGATGACTTCCAGACCTCTTTCCACTCCTCGTCGGCACCGCTAGCGCCATTCGATCGCTTGGCCGCAGCCTCACGGAGCTTCTCTCCGGTGATGTAGAGACACCAGCCACCAAGATACCAGGCTTCAACACTGGAATCATCATCTGTGATCAGGCGCTCCAGCACGCGCAAGGCCTCCTCCTCCAACTCAGTCTCGAGTAACAGGCGAGCGAGACCAATTCGGGTTGGGAACTCGGGGACACCAGGGTGCTCAGGAGGAAGGTCCTGCCACAGCTCGAGACTCCTGCGCAGGGCGGTCTGGGCCTCGTTGGCGCGGTTCTGCGAGATGCGGACGTTGGCGACCGTCTGCCATGTCTCGGGCGACGCGGGGGCAATGAGCATGGCCTCGGTGATGAGGGCTTCGCAGCGCGACTCAGCGTCGGGTTCCCATGACAGGTCAGTCATGTAAACTTCGGCAACAGCGCAGAGGACTCCGCCGAGCTTCTGCTGCTTTTCGTTAAACGCAAGCTGCTGCTCGGTGGTTTTCCGTGGGATCTCGGTCAGGGCTTGGATCTGCTTTCGGAGGGCGGCGGCTCCGCGCTCAAACCACTGGACAGTGTCGAGACCACCCTCCTCGCTGAGCTGGGCGAGAAGGAGGAACTTTTCGGGGCCCCCTCCAATCTTTTCATCTACGGTGCCGTCTTGGTCGAGGAAGACTGCGCGCTCGAAAGCAGCTCGGGCCTCATCGATATCGCCCGACTCGATGAAAATGGTACCTAGGAGGTTCGCGGCGCTGAGCTCAAAGTCGCCGCCCTGGCCAGTGGCATCGAGGGCCTGCTGCGCGAGGGTAGCGGCCTCATCTAGTTTTCCAATCTCGAGCTGAGTCTGGGCATCGACGATGAGCTTAGCAATGTCAGGCTTTGGCACTTTGTTGTCGGGTCTCGAGGGCGCCATGATTTCGTCGATTGGAGCGGGGAGCTTGTGAGAGGTGAAATGGATAGATTAGCTGAACCTTTGGATGAGCCGTGGCTCAGTTTTCAGGGAAAGGAGGTTCTTGGAAATATGCGCTCGAGAATTGAAGAGGGTATCTGATGCAAGAAAAACAGACACTGAAAAAGAGAATGGGAATCACTCTTCTTATCTCGAATGGTTCCAGGTTGATGTGCTCTATGCAGTCCCGTCGACCTTGGTCTTGCTTTCCTGGCTGAGTGGGCGACTGAAAAAATTTGGGGCGTTATCGATAACGGCTTTCAACCTCCACCGTCTGCGGGGCAGGCGCGGGGCACAGTGGGACATCACAGGCATCGTCCACCTTGTTCGGTCCTAGTTACTCATTGGAGCATTTGTCATCGCACTCAATACATAGAGTTGATATCTATCTCGCATCATACACTCTACAGCTCCTGGTTACCGCGGCAAACACCTTGATATCCATCATGTTTACTGGAATCGTAGAGGAAGTGGGAGGTCAGTCTTGCCCAGTGTCGAGTAGGCATCATCCCAGTCTAAGCAACTCACTCACATGCTCCAGTTGTCTCCAAGCTCGACACCAATGACTCTACCGGGGGTACCTCTCTGACCATCTCTATCCCTTCTGGGTCGCAGCTCCTCTCCGACTGCCACGATGGTGACTCTATCTCTGTGAACGGCGTCTGTCTCACAGTCACTTCCTTCACACCCGAGAGCTTCACCATTGGTGTCGCTCCAGAGACACTGCGCATCACCAACCTCGGCAGTCTTGTCGAGAACAGCAATGTCAACCTGGAACGTGCTGTTCGTGCTGACACACGGATGGGCGGTCACTTTGTCCAGGGTCATGTCGACACTACGGCTGAGATCTTGTCCGTTGAGAAGGATGGTAATGCCCTCACTTTCCGCTTCCAGCCCGCACGGAAGGATATGCTGCGATATATCGTGTACAAGGGCTTCATCGCCATTGATGGCACCAGCTTGACTGTGACCCAGGTCAATGATGAGGAGGCATGGTGGGAGGTAATGCTCATTGCCTACACCCAGGAGAGAGTTGTAGTGGCCCAGAAGAAGAAGGGCGACACAGTAAACGTCGAGGTTGACATGATGGCTAAATACGCTGAAAAGTCCCTGGGTGGCGTTCCTGGTTCAGAGCCTGGTGTTGCCGCCTCATTCCCCTTTATCGAGAAGATTGTGGAGAGAATCGTTGCACGGGGATTGGGGGCAAAGTCTTGAAAGGTATTCAATCGTTTTCAATATCATATCCTGGGTATCATGATTCATATCCTGCCCAACTTGTCCTCTCATGCATCTCCCCATACTTCGGCAATTTTCTGGCTCAGGGCTTTGGTGAACTTCTTTCGCCCAACAAGATGACTTGTCTGGCCAAGAACCAAGTCCCGCTTACGCTTCAGGCCTTGCTCGCCAGTCCCGCACGCCTCGAAAGCCTTGACAAATTCGTAGGGCGTCTTCCAGCGCTTTTGGATCTCCAGCGCCCTCTCTCCTGTGACGCCTCTCGTTGTCATGAGCATCTTCAAGAATACATCTCGTAAAGTCATCGACTCGGACTTGGAAGCCAATGATGAGAAGGCTGGGTAAGTAATGTACCAGCCTGATGAGGGTGTCGACTCTCTCAGATGAGATAGTAATGGCATGTAGTTTTGAGACGTCAGGACCTGAGTGGGAATAACGTTTAACGGCTTGCTCTCATATGTCCGTTTCAGCATCTTTGTCATTCGAGCAAGATACCTAATCGTGTCGTCCATCTTGGCCGTCTTCTTGACAAAGTAGCCATTGACAACTTGCGTGGAAGCAATTGCTGACCGGACTGCCTCTTCATACCTCTGAATCGATGCTGGATCCATGGTGATCTCTTCGATGATGTAGATGACCTTCTTGACACCCGAACGTTTAAGCCGGAACTTTTGCTCGTGGAATCTGCCGTCCTTGATACTTCCGATCAAGTCATCAAGACGCTTTCTCTCAACAATCCAGTCCAAAACAATCTCATCTCCCTCAGCACCTTGTGCCGCAAGGAGGTTGGGATCGTGGCATTTTGCAATCCATTGGGCATCACCAAGTTCCATGCTCCTCATGATTGGCTTCACTCCCTGCTTGGCGAGCTCTTCTTGCATGTAGTCGCGATCTGTCTTTGCCCTGACCTCGCGAACATCGAGCAGCAGGTGAACAGAAAAGGATCCCGGCGGGAGGCGAATTGGTGTAAAGTTCGGTAGTGAGCTGTCGTCTGGTATTGTCGGTCCATCGGACACAACATTTTGGTACGCCGAGGGTACTCGCGTGGGCTCAGCAGCCTCGATAGATGGTGATCTTGGCCGGGAAGCAGGTTCAGGTTGGAAGCTGGGGATGACAGGCTGTGCTGACGATGGTTCCTTAACACCCCCGGTCTCAGATTGCCACTGATCGGTTTCCTTGATTCGCTTTGCAACTTCCCAGCCTTCGTCCGTTAGGGCATATCTCCGTAGTGGTCGCCCTCTTTCATATACCAACTCCTTTTGCACCAAGGTTTTCATCGAGTTCCAGGCAGTGTAGAACTTTGTCGGGTCACTGGGTGCTGTGAACGAAGAGTCACAATGGTGTTGGGCAACCTCAATGAGCTCCGCCTTGGTCATTCCGACAGAAGCATCCTCATTGAGGGTTGATAGGCCAATCACCAAGGCAAAAGCTCCAGATCGAAAGGCCGGGACATATGCTTTGGGCTTACGGGCCTTTTTCGCAGGTTTTGCGGAGCCCTCAGCATCATTGCCTCCAGCAGATGTCGTCGCCTTACGAGACTTGGGATGCGGGGGCATCGGAAGGCCATTTTGCTGGCAGTACTTCTTCAGGTTGTCCTCCAAGCGTTCGCAGAGTTTGGGGCCAAACCCCTTGAGCTGCTGCAATTGTGCTGGGTGTTTAAACGTGATTGGGCATGCTTTCAGTGACTCGTAAGCATTTTTGTAGGTGGTTACGCCCTTTGAATTGCGTTCGCGAGCCAGATCCAGCCATTCTTTAACCCAGGCCAGCAGCTGGGGGTTGGCAGAGTCGGCGTCGTCCATGTCGTCAGCTTGAAGGGGGGCCAGATGAAGACATCAGGTTCTTGGTGGTTCCATAATCCAGATCCAAAAAGATGTCGGTGTGAACAGAAATACGTGTGACTCGAGCCGAGACTTGGTACTTCTTGTTCCGTTGATGGGTTAAGACGCGCTGAATGCTTCACGATCTGGAACGCGATGCCAAGGCAGACACGAACTCACGTGATCGGCGAGGATGCTGGTTTGAGCTGATGGCAACCAATAAACGCCCTTACAGCGCCCACCTGTATCAACGGTTCAGCGTGCGACCATTACCACCCACGCAGGTCAAGAAAAAACAAGACACCAGCGGAGAGATTCACGTTAGATGCCACTTTCCTAAGAATAAGTCGTAAACTATAAGAAGATCAATAAAATAATATAGAAAAATATAGAAAAATACATAATACTTTAATTAAATTGAGAGATTATTTTAATATTTATTTAACTTTCTATCAAGATTTTGAGAATAATTTGATCTTCATTATCCCTCTGGTATCTCGTTTATTCTTTGACCTTGATGCCACCTGGAGCGGGTAGCCGCCTGATGCCCCTCATCAGTAGGTACGGAGTGCTCTTTTTCTCATAGCTCGATGTTTCATGTTCCAGTAGCCAGCTTAACTAGAGACTCAATCAAAGTGCATGTAATCCATCATGTTGAAGCAATCGATCTATAGACTAGGTAGCTCCGGAGTGCTGAAATTTATGGTATCACTCATAACGGGGTCGTCAACCAGCCACGCCCATTCCCACGTAGTGATGGTTTTCTCTTAATCTAGGTATCAAGAAAACGTGTTTTTACCCCCTCCCCGTCCAAGATGCAAGTAAGACGCCAGCCACCTTGTACACAGCTCCCGAGATTGCAAATGTATCTACTCCCCTTCCCGTCATTTTCCTTGCCGCTTAGTTCCCCGTGTTTCGTGTCATCGTTAGCGAAAAGTGTTTTGGCTAAAAGAAAGCACTTTAGCACATGCGGTACACCATGTGGCCCTTGGAAGAACGGTTGCCATCCTCGGGCACAAAGTCATAGGCGATCTGGATGTCGAGGTCACGCCTGTTCTTGTCGTTGGGCCTGACATCAAGGTTGCATGTCACCTCCTCGCCCTGCTGGACGGTGAGAACGTCCTCGAAGTAGAAGACGGTCTGCTTCCAGTGGGTGTACTTGGTATGGGGGCCAGTAGAAAAGCGGATAGGCTTGTGGCAAGCAGTGAAGTCGATATCGAACCATGAGACAAGGGCATGGATGAAGTCGTCACGGTTAGCCTTGAGCTTGAAGGGAATCTGGAAGGCCAGGTCGGCGGTGGTGCAGGTGTAGAGGTCCAGAGTGAGCACTGGGGCAGGGTCGGTCACGACGGCCTTGACCTCCACTGTGTCGACAAGGGGCTCAGACAGAGCAGTGGCCTTCAGGGGGGTGTAGTCGAAGCCATAGACATCGTTCCAGACTGGGCACAATTAGCTTGGTAGCAGGTCGCGGGCCAGAAAAACTTACACTCAATCTTCTCGTCCTTGTAGTCACCATCCTCGATACCAGCAAAGAAGATAGTGGCCTTGTCAGGGAAGATAAGACCATCCTTCTGAAGATAAGTGTCTCGGGCGTAGAGGACAGTGTCCAACATGGACTCGTAGAGAAGGAAGTAGCCCATCCACTCAGAGATGATGATGTCGACCTTGGGGAAGGGCAGCTCAACCTCCTCCATCTTGCCCTGGAGGAGGGTGATCTTATCGGAGAGACCGTTGGCCTTGACGATCTCGCGGGCCTTGAAGATGATGGTGGACATGTCAACACCGATAACATGCTTAGCACCGGCCTTAGCGGCAAACCTACAATGATCCAGCGTTAATATGTATTCCATCTTTTGCTCCCATCCCTGTTTGTTCCCCTCCAAACAGCAGCGGAGAATATCGTCTGTGCGAGCGCGGGGCTCAACGAGGGGCAGGATCGAAACGAAGATTTCCTTCTCGGACGTACATGGAGAGAATAGCGGTACCACAGCCAACATCGAGAACAACCTTGTCCTTAAAGATGTGCTTGTTCTGGACGATGGCGTTCATGTACGATCGTGTGCGCACTTCGTCTTTCTGTAGTCACGGTAACAACCTGGTCAGTGGGTGATTCAATCGCGCAACATACAGCGCCAGAGCGAGAGCCAGCGCCGGGGTTGCGGGGGAGGGGAAACTCATACCAACATCTCCTCATGGATGCCTTTTGCGGTGCAAGAATCGTCGTCAGCAAAGAGGTTCTCTCCTAAAGTTCGGGGGCCTTTTCTATAGGAGAAAGGAAGATTACGCATTCGTACCATGGTGGTCGTAGCTGTATTTCGAAGCAGTGTTAGCACACAATCAAACTCATAATCCCAAGCGAAGGGCAAACCAACCTCTTAAAGTAATGCTGCTCGCTGTGCTCCATCGAGTTCATCTTCTGCTCGGCCAGCTCGACCTCCATCTTGTCGCCGCTCATCTTGACTACTTTTTTTTTAAGCTCTGGTCGTTTGAACCAGAGAAAAGAGGAACGTTTGTTGGTGTTGAGAGGAGGGTATGAAGGAGAGAGAAAAAAAAAAGTGAAGAAAGACGAGTCGCAAACCAAGGATAACAACTTGAGGCGGGAGGACCACAAAGAGATGGATGGATGCGATTTTCTTAGTTCGGGCAGAAAATAATTTATCGCCGTCACCGCCCGATTACAGAGAAGGCGGCGAAGAAGGAGGGACCGGGAGGGACCCTTTTTCGGCACCAAGCACCTTCTCGGTTAGCTTAAATCTGGCAGCCTGTGCAAAGTACAAAGTACCTGCTTCACCTGAGTCGTCCCTGCCAGGTGCCGTTCAGCTTTCAGCTTCTGGTGTGGCACCTGACAACTTCTCTTCTCCTTCCACTGCTTCTTTTTCTGCGACTCGCGGCTTTTCAGCCATTGGCTGGATCCTGGGGCGAGATCGAGACCCTGTGGATCAACCACCGTGGAGACCATGCCAGGATCCAATCTTACACGGGCCTGAGACTGACAAGAACCTTTGGGTGGTGCCAAGTACAGTAATGAGCAAACGTGAGCTTCTGCATCTGCCCAGGCAACCCGGCGCGGCTGCAGGTATCTCTCTACCAACTCAATTCGGGCCAAGTTCACACAGTCTCAGGCATGAAGGCGGATGGATGAATTGGTTATGTGTACCAACAGTGACGAACCCAACGTTCAACACCGTTCAAGCACCAATTCTTATATTCATATCTATCTATGACCTTTGTCATGTCCCGCCATAAGCAGGATGTGGCCCATAACTCGAGTGCGTCTTCTTCATCGCAACTGGGAATCTTCAGTCGACAACCAACCCGTTTACCAACCATCTGACGCAGCCTTTTCTTTTCGCGTGGTAACCAAAAACGCCCTGACGCCGTTACATGCAGTCTGAACATCAGTAAATCAACCTCCAGCACACGTCCGTCGGTCGTGCGTCGCATTAGACCAGCAGAACGCTGTTGATGCAGCCCTCGTTCTCTGGGTTGTTGGTCACCTGGGCGTATCGACCCCAGACAACCTTTCCACCAGCAGTCACCAGACCCAGCTCGCTGACGTTGACCTCGATGACGGTACCCTTGGTCAGGACGCCCAGCTGGGTGTACAGGGGGTTCTGGGGGTTCTTCTTGACGCTGATGATGGGCAGCTGCACCGTCACACCGAGCTCGGGGTGAGTGACGTTGGCCTTCTTGTATCGCAGACCCATAGGTCGGATGAAGCGCTCGTGCTTGGGGTTGCGTCGCGTAAAGTCGGGTCCGACAAAGGTAGGCTTCGTAACCATTCGCTTCCAGGCCTTCTTCTGCACCTTCTTGCCAGTCTTGACAACCTTGAACATCTCCTCCTCGCTGATACCTCGGACCTTGGGCAGAGGAACCGCAAACTTGGCTGCCTTCTCCGCTCGCTTGTTCTTGATGGCGCTGCTCAGCGCCTTGGCCGTCGAGGGGTTGGTGCGGTCCAGCAGGTACGAGGGCATGGGCGTCGTGGGCTCCTTCTCGTCGGCGGTCTTGACGTTGCGCTCCTCGTGGGCCTTGATGGCCTTCTTCATCTGGATCTTCTCCTTGTGTCGCTTCTGCTGGTAAAGCTTGGCTCGGAGACCGCGCAGGTTCTGAGCATCCTGCGAGGCCTTGTGGCCCTCACGGGCGGCACGCTTTCGAACTCGTTCTTCATGATCGAGGCGGCGACCGTGCAGCTTACGCCACCTTTCCATATACTCGTTCTGAGGCTACAAGGAGTTAGCAATTTCTTTCATCTTGAATTCAAATTCAATGCATACCATATTGTCGGTGTCGCCCAGGCAGGGACTTTTGTCTTGACTCGCGGGGATGTGATGTTGAAACTTCCCTTGGCGACAAAAAAAAAAAGCGGCGGTTTATCGGGAGGCGGCGCTGGTGTCCAAACAGCGGCGTCGGTGCTCGGCGTTACCCTTATCCGGCCGGCCCTTGTAGCAACCACCATGAACTTTTTCAAGATGGTATCCAACGACCGAACGACAATTCCCGCCAATTGACCAGCAATAGTGCCCACGCCCGAACGGCACTGCGGTCCATCATGAGCAGGGCACTCTTCCGCTCCGCGCTGGAGCTTCGAGCCCCCAGCGCGCGACTCCCCGCCTCGTTTATTCTTCCAATTCACTCCCGCGCCTTCAACACCACGGCACCCATCGTCGAGCCTATTCCCGAGCGTCACATCAAGAATGCCGCCAATCCCACAGTGAACGAGGCCCGGCCTCTTGCCTTGAAGAAGAGCCACCCGACCCCGCCCCCGAAGCCCATGGAGGACTCTGTCAAGACCCTCCTACCATTCCTCGCCGCACAACCGGACCACTACATCACCGTCCACATCCACGGCTTCCCCTACCTTGTCCGCGAAGGCGACCAGGTCCGTCTGCCCTTCCGCATGCCCGGCGTCCTCCCCGGCGACGTGCTGCGATTGAACCGCGCGAGCGTCCTCGGCAGCAGGGATTACACCATGAAGGGTGCTCCCCACATCGACGAGCGAGTCTTTGAGTGCCGGGCCACCGTAGTCGGCACCGAGTCCGAACCCCTCCGGATCAAGATCAAGAAGAAGCGGAGACAGCGGAGAAAGAGACAGGCCAAGAGCAAGCACCGATACACCATCCTACGGATCTCGGAGCTCAATATCAACAGTGGGGAGGACATTGAATGAATGCCAGAATTTATGTGGGATATGAGACGGGGCAACTGCTGGGAACCTTGATTCAACCTAAAAGAAGACGTTGGACATGTATAAAATCGGCCAATGCCTCGATACGCTGTATCATTACCAGCACACAGCTGGCTGTACCATAGTAAAGCACCTTTTGCAAAGACAACGGAAGCTCACGAGTACAACGAGGATGGCAGAAAATGCTCGATTCACCCGCCGCTCTAACACGGGGCCAGTTCTGGACGCCATTTCTATCATGAGCCCATCCATATTACAACAAAGACTCCCCAAGTGCGTTCTCAGTACAAAAAGGTATGTGGTTATGCAGCGAAAGACAAGAAAGGTACTCCCAAACACCCAGCTATGATATGAAATGCCATCTTTCCGTTAAGTCAAATTGGTCATAAAACTCGTTCATCCAGCAGCAAACTGCGCCTCATTCTCGTCGTCAACTCAAACAATGTATCTCGTCTTTGTTACATCCTGCCGGCCATGGCTTTCTTAACGCTGGCCCAATAAGCCTGCGGCCAAACGCTCACGCTCTCAGCTTCCGTTGGCATCCGTTCTCGGCATCTCGTCACAACACTCTGAATGATTCTACCAAGCAGCTCCTCGTCGATGGGAAGAGCCTTGTCGGTAAGCTCAGCAGGATATAGGAAGGGATCTGACTCGTGAAGCAGCTCCTCGCATGTTGGTCGCATGTGATGCTCTCGGTTGAGGCACCGTCTCATGGTGCGGATGAGCGAGGGTGGGACGGACATGCCTCCCATGCCACGTGAAGGGAACTCGATCTCATGATCCCAGTTAATGATGGCCTGGCATCTCGACATTTGGTTGGCGATGTGGCCGAACGGGGGTAGGCCGTACACCATCTGGTAGAGGATACAGCCCAGAGACCAGATATCGCTAGGTTTGCCCAGCTTCATAAGCTTGGGTCGGCCAGGCATGCGGCCTCCTCGGGGGTTGTTGAAGTCCATGAGGGACTCAGGGGACATGTAGTTGGGTGTTCCAACCTGTGTCTCGCGGTGAACGTTGACGGTCTCGTCCGTCTGGATAGCGTTGGCAATACCAAAGTCGATGAGCTTCAGCTGACCCTTGACCAGGACGAAATTGGCCGGCTTGAGGTCAGAATGAACAATATCGCATTGATGAACAGCCTGCAAACATTCAAGCATCTCCTTCCAGTAGAACCGCACAAAAACTGGATCAAACTTGGCGGCTTCAGGGTTGTATCGTTTCCGCAAAAAAGTGTTAAAGTCCAGCTCTCCAATCTCCATAAGCTATACTAGACGTTAGCAAGTCTGATTCCAAATGAGTGAGGATAAGGGGCTTACCAAAGTAAGAATCTGCTTCTCAGTATTCATTTCGCAATCAAACAGCTTAATAACGCGTTCCACCTCGCCAAGCTTCTTCAGTAGGTCGATCTCACCAAGGTAGCCCTTGATGGTATTATCGTCGGCGTTCTCCAACGAGACTCGCTTGAGGGCGAACATCTTGCCATTCTCGGCCGCGACTCGATACACCTTTCCACTGCCACCACGACCAAGACAATCAAGTCGAGTATATGCCACTCCGTTAACTCGCAGGATGTTGCGTCGTTGCTTCGCCTGGGTAGTCGTGGCAGCACCAGCAGTGGCTGTGGCAGCCTCAAGAACAGACATCTTGGGAGGAGGAGGGGGAGCGTGGCGAAGAGGTGTGTTTCGGGCCATGGATGCCAGTGGTTTGCGTTCTGGTGAAACTGCCCTCATAGCAGCAGGATCAACACTTGCAGGTCGCTTGGGTATCTTGTCCAGAAGCACGTCGACTGAAGGTTTGGTCCGCTTGTAGCTTGGCGGGGCATTGTTCTCTTGATCGCGGCCAGAAGGCAGATCAGGGCGAGGAGCAGGAAGACGGTAGTGGATTTCCTCTTCCTCTTCCTCATTCTGCTCAGGCTTGGCCTCTGGTTCAGGAGCAGGTGCTAGCTCTGGTGTGGGCTCTCGGGGAGAGGCTTCTCGAGGAGATGTTCTTGCAGAGCCCATGCGCAAGTCAATATTTGAGGCATTCCTTCGATGAACTGCCCTAGCAGCTGCACTGCCGCTTACCGGGCTGCCAGAGTTGAAGTCCCGAATACCATCACCATAGTAAGAGGCGAGTTGGTCATCGGCTGGCTGGCTCTCTGGCTCTTGGCTTGACACGATCTCGCCATCTCCGTTCACCTCGCCGTCCTCCTCACTCTGTCGTCGGCGACCTCGTCGGGCTGGTCCACTGAGGAAGCTACCGGCAACCTTTCCGACACGCTTAATGCGCATCGAGCTCTGTAGGTTAGCGTTATCTTCAGGTCGAGTCCTGGTAATTGTGGATGGATATCGGGAAACGCTGCCATGGTGAAAGGGAGGGGGATTCCGGGCGACGGTGGCAGGCTCTTCAGGCTGATCATTGTCCATATCAAGGCCAGACTTGTCTAGCACAGACCGTTCCATCGACCTCCCTGAAGAAGGACCCGAGGAACCAACGCGGCTTCGGTTTGAGGGAGATCCAGCATTTATCCGCACGACGCGTCCACCCTGTGCCGGGGTGTTGATCTCCTGTCGAGACTCAGGTCTCTCATCAGAAGACATGTCTCGACTGCCAGGGCGGCTCCGGGGGCGGGTTCGCTGTGTTGAACGAGACACTGAGGTTGATCGTCGCTTGGTGGGCTTCATCTGGTTGAGGCTCTGAGGAGTGTTGCTCAAGCGGACAACGCGCTTCCTGACGGGACTTATATCTCGACTTGCGGGTGCTGGGCTAGTCGGTCTCGAGGACCTTTGGTCGTGAGCCTGGACGCTTCCGGACCTCAAGTGTCGGCGGGTTTCGGTGGCTGAGGAGGTCGACGCGTTCAGAGCGCTGGTGCGTCTTCTTGTTCGAGGGGGGGAAGGAGGTCGCTCGACAGACTCGGGGGCACCGTCATTCAGTAGTGCCTTGGTGAGAGCACTGAGCTTCATAGGTACGGGGATCTCGTCTTCAGAGCTGTCATCGTGGAATTGCTGTGGCTTTGGGTGATAACCGTTGGGCGCCGACGAGCTCGAGTGAGCAGGAAAGCTCTCGTTGTGGTTCATGGCCTGTCTCGATGGGAGTCTCCTGAGGCCTTGTCGTTGTGAGGTCCTCCGAACGAGGCCATTGCCCATGGGAGTGGGTGAGGCAGCCGCCATGTTATTGTTGGAGCGACGTTAGGCGCGTTTGGGCGTATAAACGATCGAAGCGGTGAGGAATTGGTGATTAGTTGGTGAAGGAGTAAAGAGATGTTTTACGCGACAATTGTGTCCATGATCTGGTCCAGGACAAAATTACCAGAGATTTAGTTCATGCGTCGCGTCAAGGAACATCGTCAGGGAAGATGGATGGAAGAACAATGTTGTATTTTGGAATGGGGGGAGCTGGGCCAATTAGCGAGAGTTTGGTTGCCCAGCAACCGGCGTCGAACAACGCCAGCTTTTAAGCCTTGCAGGGGGTCAAGGAAGCAACAAGCCGTGATTAGCGCAAGCAAACGGATGTTTTTTTCTCGAGGGAGACAGGATATGCAAATCCCGTGTCCTCGTAGTAAATTATTACTCAGGAGTTGATGGCTTTCTGGTATGAAGAACCGGGGAATATGGAGACTCATGGCTTGCAATCCAAGTCACCTCCTGAAAACTGCTATGGAGAGCCTATCAAGTTTATAACAAAACGTGCCAGAACAAAGCCACTAATTCCCTGAAATACCCAAGACCCCATTCTGATCTAGAAAATGGTCACTCAGAGACAGTCTCGACAAGTCTCCAGTATCAACATTGCCCCTTGCTTTAACTTCCCTGCCATCCCTCGAGATGCCAGTCAAATGCAACAAGCCGAGGACTTACACCAGACCCAGCCAATAGAACAAAACAACCAACAAGGTGCTGAGTACCATACCTAGGGTAGGTTCTTCCCCACATATTCCCGTCCTCTTCTCCGGCCCAAACTGCCTTTCGGGGCGCTACCGGCCCCCGAGTTAAAGCAGCCCCTGGAGCTGGTCCAGTGGACATGATGATTGGCAGCACTTGGCCAATCATGGCCCTATCGGGTACTGCTGTGTCCCGCGCTCGTCTAGCCCGTCTAGTGGAGGTACAGACACTTCCACATCACCAACGCCCAGACACAAGCAATCTTTCCTCTCTCACATGCCGTGTCGCATAATTCTTCTTTCCACCGTCTCCTCCGCAAAGAGGTCGATGCTTCTACAATGGCAGCTCAGAGGGGGCGGCCATGGACACGAGTCCTTTCCCTGACCGTCCTCATTCTCGTTTTTGTCGCTACTGTTGGTGCTTCAACGGGCGACAAGTTGCCAGAGTTCAAGAACTGTCTCAAGGTGAGCATTTCGTCCACATTGCCAAGCTGGCCACCAGAACAGAAACTCATGGCGCGGGTGTAGGTCTGCAAATCTGAGAATTGCGCCCCTAATAAACCCCAAACTCCAATCCGTACGTGCCCGCGATCCCGTCTTTTGAACTTTCTCGACTGATGTCTGTTTCCGCGACCGACAGCTGTCCTCCACCGTCTACTCCTCTGGACTTGCGCCAGCGAATGCGATTATGCCTGCCAACACATAATTACCAACAAGCGCATGACGTCGGGTCTCCCTGTCGAGCAGTTCTACGGGAAATGGCCCTTCTATCGCTTCCTTGGCATGCAGGAGCCCTTCAGTGTCCTCTTCTCGCTCGGCAACCTGTGGGCGCATTGGGATGGTTGGAAAAAGGTCCGCGCCCAGATACCCAAGTCCTACTCTATGCTTCCGTTCTATGAGTGGCTGGCGGGTATCGGCGTTGCCTCGTGGGTCTTCAGCTCCATCTTCCATACTCGCGATTTTAGGGTCACCGAGGAGCTCGACTACTTTGGCGCCGGCGCCAGCGTGCTGTACGGCCTGTACTACACGACCGTCCGGGTTTTCAGGCTCGACAAGCGCACTCCTCGAAGGCGAACAGTACTTCGATGCTGGACGCTGGTCTGCGTCTTCCTCTACATATGTCACGTCTGTTACCTCAAGTTTATTGACTGGGACTACACGTACAACATGGCGGCGAATGTAGCCGTCGGCATTGGACAACATGGCCTCTGGACTTGGTTCAGTATTGATAGGTATAGGAAATCAAGGCGCTTTTGGGCGGCTTGGCCCGGTTTTGTGGTGGCTTGGGTCATATTCGCCATGAGCATGGAGCTCTTCGATTTTCCCCCTTGGTTGGGTTGCATTGATGCCCACAGCTTGTGGCATCTCATGACTATTGGACCAACCATTCTCTGGTACAAGTAAGTGATTCTCCGTCAATCATCTTGTTCTGGCTAACTCTGTGCAGTTTCTTAGTAAAAGATGCTCAGGACGATATATCTAATAACCAACGACTGAAGGCCTGAATCGGCGGTAGAAATAAATGGAAATAGCATGAAAAGCAACATTATCCACGTCTCGATATCTGTAGTTTCACAGTGCACTAAATGAAGAACCAATGTCCCATCCAAATTGCTTTTATTAATGGTATCCCTAGTTTACTCAACAACAATGAACCTTCTCGAGTCCAGCAGTTTACATGAGAGAAACCCGATAACAAACCCAGCTACGCCAATGACCAGCATTAACGACGCTGTGAGCGATTGGCTTACCTCCCGATCCAGCCATTTCTGACGGAGACGCATCGTGCCCAGGCGCATGAAGAAGATCTCTTCTGCAGACACTTCTCCAGCCCAGTTTGGTTTTAGCTCAGTGGACTTTCGAACGCTCTGTTTCTTTTCCACTCTATTGCCTAGTCGCATTCGTCAGCTCACGGGTACATGTAATCATGTTGCAGTCTACGATGGTGACTTACAGTAGAGTCAATGAGACATCACCCTGGAGGCGCGCCTTGAGCTCAACCTCGACATCCAAGTTCAGTCCAAGTTGGAGGCGGACGGGCTTGGTCTCGGCGAGACGGGGCAGCACGGCTCCGGTCTTGATGCCGTCCCGGGTAGCGAGCTGCTTGTTGTTGCGGCGGCGGCGGCGTCGGCCCTGAGAGTCGATGCTGGAAGCCTCGGAAGCCGAGTCGTCGAGCTGCCGGCGCAGGTCAGCCAGGATGTTATCGGCGGACCGGGCAGGGCTGCCACCGGGGCTAGAGCCCGGAGCACCCTGGCCCGATGGGAGGGCCGTGGTACCGACCTTGGGCATGATGTTTTGAGTGGCCATTTTCTCAAAATAGGGGGGAGGTGGATCGGGTGATTCGAAGCTCAGCGTCGTCACGGACTGGTAGAAAGTGTGCGAGTAGCTCTCCTGATAGCTCGGCGGCGGCGGTTGCTTAGGAGGTCGGCGCTTGCGAGATGCACGAACAAGACGAAGAGGCTTGACCTCGAGGCTGGTTGTCCGGCTAGGGTAGTACGGCGGCGGCTGAACGGTGTAACCCTCAGGCTTGAGCGGGAGGACGCGGGGGAGACAAGTACCGGCAGAGACGCCGAAGGGTTGATCGGGGAGTGCGGGACCGGAGTAGGTAGGTAGTTCACGGAGAGCTGGTTCGCTTTCCCGCGGCCGGCTGCTGGGAAAGCTAGGGATACAAAGACAGAACGAGTCAAGGATTGGATTATCCACGCCGGCGCTGCTGGCAATGGAGGATGAGAGAGTGGATTAGATGGGAAGGCAAAAAGAGATAGAATAAAGTTGGGCACCAGGCCGTGAAGAGAAGCGGAGGAAGGAGAGGAGGTTGTGTAGGTTGGAAGGCCTGCTTGAACTGAGTTGGTGATGATGAATTCCTTTCAATGCTGGAGTTGAGGCAGGTCTATATACTCGTTCATGCGCATAACGTGAACCTTATCTTGAACCTCTAGATTGACAGCCTTTGCGCGCAGATCGCCTACAATCAATGAAGTGGTCCCAGAAACTCATCAGCTCGTACGATGGCATATACCTGTGAAACGGATGAACCGTCGTCTTGCTGGCAAGAGTCCACGTATTGAAACGGCATAGGCAGCATTCCGGCCTCCGTGTAAGCCACAAAACGGACGGGCGGACGGAAGCGACTGTGGATGGATCATTAGGAGATGTTCTCTTTAGGTTGCTAAGCGCTAGGACTTAAAGTCACAACCGCAGGGGTGTTGTTACAGGTTGGCGTTTGAAGAGATGAGGCGATCAAACGGTAGTTGTCTAGCGAGGTCGGGGTTAAGGGTGAGTATCACCAACGGCGCATCCTGCGACGGTTGGGGGTTGCACTCGCATGCATACCTCCACTAATAAACTCAGGAGGATATAGACATATTCAAGACTAGGATCAACGCTCAGTCCCTCAATCATCTCGTCTTACCCGGTAGCATCTACTTTCTACTTATTAGTCCTCAAGTGAGGCTCAAGTCATTATCTTCAGAGATGACAACCATTGTTAAAATACAAATCATTGATAGATAGTTACAGTTTAATTGTATACACTCCGAACCTTCATATTCAATTGCATCATGACTTATTTGTTATTCGTGACGATGAATTAATGACACATCTAAGATTTGTTCTCTTTGGGGCGTAGCACTCGCGACCCTGCCCCGTTTCCTACTTCTTCATTCCTTCTCTATAGGCAATAAAACATCCATGGCAATTGCTGCGAACCCTCTCAATAATCGCTCACGCCGTTTCCCTTGTGCGGTGTAGAGGTATGAACATAACAGAACAGCCCCCAGGTCATAAGTGAAGTACCCAAAAGGGAAGGAACCCAGATCAAACGACGCCCCACAGCCGCTCTTTCCAACTCCATGTGAAAGAAGGACCGACCAACCCAAGGGAAAGTGGGCAACAACAAAAAAATCATCCTCCTCTATAGGTTTCCTCCCTTACCTTTCATCCAAGGATATCCATCCATCTCTTTTCGTTTCACTCCTTTCTTTCGTCCCCTTTTTTCAATGCAACTCTTTCCAGCGGCAGATATGTTGAGACTCCAGAGCCTGGAACTTTTCCATCCCCTAGCCTCTTTGGAGCGTCAATGCGACACTCCCTAACCCGCTTGCTTGGTGCATCAGCCCATTCCAGAAAACCCTTTCAGCTCTTAACGAGACGCCTGTCAGAGGTTGGCGTTTCGAGAAGGCTTCATGACAGACACATTTCCCTACCAGACTCCAAACGCCATGACTCGCCAAGTCCTTTCCTGTCAGCATCTCATGTGCTGAGGAGATCGCGCACTGACAACCCCCGCCCCTTGGAGTCTCGACGATCATTATTCAGCATCAACAAAGCAGCCATGGCCTCTTGGTCAAGCTCACTCTGGGGGTCAAGCGCTGGGCTTGTCAGGGCTGAGGTTGGCGCCGAAGCATCACCACGGCTGTATGAAGGCGCCCCAAACACTTGAGGACCAAAAGCAGGCGACGTTCCCGCCGAAACGCTATAGCTGTACCGACGTTGGTCTGTCGATACGGATGAATATGAGTGGTGTCGATGGCGAGAATCCTGAGGAGGCAAGGCTGGCGATATAGATGGATGACGGGTTTGCTGATCTGGCATGGCAGTCATGGCAGGCGATGTAACATCCGAATCCTCCATCTCGACGTCTTCGTCAACAGAGCCGGCTGGATCACCTCGAAACGTTGGGTGGAATTCGCGGATAGAAGGCAAACGGTCTCGGGCCGTGGGTGTTTGCCTGCCAGATTCGGTTCGGGCGCTCTCTTCCTCCTGCTGTGCCTTTAACTTGGACACACAATCTTCGAGGTACCGGATATACTCGATCGACGCCTGTGTTTGCAAGACTCCTGTCAGTCACTCTATTACCAATATTGCGTGCAAGGTGGACGAACCTGTAGGATGGAGAGCTTGTGCATATCTCCAGTGCAGGCCGGGATCATATTCTTGAGCACCGCAAACTCTTCGTTCATCTTGCTTCGCCTTCGACGCTCGATCAAACTATGGGCTGTCTTTCTCGCAATTTTTCGTCCTGCCGCGCTCGTGGCACTGGGCTGCTTCTTTTTGCCCTTCTCGTCTGCCACGACATCTCCAGCTGTCGAACCGGTTGTTTTTGAGTTTGTCGCTGTGGCTGCGTTCTTGGTCCCTGCTGAACCCTTGCCTCCCGTCTTTGATTTCTCCTTGCCAGCACCATTGTCGCTACTGGTATCCTGCGCTCGAGGCTTCATCTGGATGATTTTCCGGGATCGTGTTGGGGGAGGTGGTAGGGCGAACGAGCTCTCCTTTGCTTCCTTGGCAGCGGAAGAGCGGCGGCGCGCCTTTACAGTCTCGGCTGGCTGCATGGGAAATGTTGCCCCGGGGGAGGTGGTGACTAGTGGGTGTGACTTGGTATCGGTGGGTGAGACCCGAGATGATGAGGCTGTGGGGGAGATGCGAGACGCATCATGGATAGCTGGGGGCGGCAGCTCGAAGGAGAGCTGGAAGGAGGCGAGTTGTTGAGTGCCGTCCTTACCCTTGATATCGGATGAAGAACCTGGTGTGAGTGGGAGGCCCGGTCGAGGCATCTTGGTGATAATTGTGACCTAAGAGTTTGCCGCGCCGGTCCTGGTATTGGGGAAACTCGAGCCCTTTGGCTCAGACAAGAAGCTTCTTCTTGTGAGAAACAGTTGCCCGGGGAGTATGTGGACGAGGCCTATATGGCTGTAGGAGAGTGAGGCCTTTCGTGAAAAGGCACTGCTGCTCTCTTGGAAATGGTGGTAGACTGAGAGTGCGAAACGAGCGAATGGAGAGAACCAGCACTACTGCAACAAGGACCAGTTCGGGGCCAAACCCTTTGTCTTGGATATATGATACGAAGAGAGAAAGGAAAGGAAGATGCGGCCGCCAAATGGAGTGGAGGAGAGAGGGAGGTTCGTCGATCGTCGGTGGACAGGGTGCGTAGGTGTCGTCGTCGCAAGCACAAGCACGAGCACGAGCGAGTAATCAACAAGCTCAAGGCCGGCCGTCTTCGATTAACGACGGTCTAGTTTCAGTCTCAGCGGCGGAGGATAAGAAGATACGGGGAAGAGATATTAAATCGGACACCGAGAACGCTGGCCAAGAACCAACCAGCACGGCACACTGACTGCAACATATCCTCCAGCGGATGCAGCTACGGACCCGGTACCGTACACCTGCACACGCACACACGCGCAACCACGCCTCCCCAGGTCCCAAAGGCAAAAGAGTTTCAACCCATGAACCCGCTTCTTCCCTCCAATCCAGCGCGGCGAGCTGCATGTCTTCTTCCCATAGCGGCCCAGCTTGACCCAGACCGACCCAGGTTGAAGGGATGCGATTTCATGGACCAAGCATCATCGAGGAAATGGTCGCGTGCTCTCTCCGGCGACGGACGAATCAGCGTGGGGTATTCGCCCATGTGGTCGTCGGTGGACTTTTTGGTGGGCAGGGGTCTGGTCTCAGAAGCAAAAGAAAAAGCTTGGATTGGCGTCCTTCTTTGATGGGGAACGAAGGCCAGTCGCCTGGGGGAGTGTACAGGAGGGCACGAGGGTTGACATTGTGCAGAATTGGCACCATTCGCCTCTTGTGTGTGGTCAAGATGGCTGCTCATGATGAAGGTCGCGATGGTGTAAGTCGTCGAGTCCACCGAGACAAGTAAGCATAATTCCACGACAAGAGACAAGATGTCCTCTGCGGACTCGGCAGCACAAAGAGACAAGGCGAGTAACCTACGAGATAAGCATCGCACAGACCAGGACGTCGACTCATCCAACCATCTCTCCTACTCCTTTCGAACAAGAACGTGAGCCAGAGGACGAACGGAGCGTGGCCAGGATCTCCAATCTCTCCAATCTTTCATGACACACGGTCCCTCAACTTGGGGCCTCCACCTCCACCATCTCGAGCATCTCCACACATCCCAGTACAACTCCACCAGCCATTGAGAGGACTCTGGCACGAGCAGATCATTGAGCCCAAAGGGGCAATGGCACACACTTGAGGCTTCAATCATGGCGAAAGGACACAACCAGTGCAGAGGGGCACGTGTCCGCCTCGCAGACCCCAGACGCTCACAGGCCCCAGGGCTCCGGAGACAACGGCAACGGAAACAAGGGTTTGAACGAGCTTCCAACGACCAGGGGAGAGGGGACACAAGGCTTGCAAACTAGAAATCGGGCTTTATTATTCGTCTGTCGACATGGTTGAGCACGTGCGTGTGTCTGCCGGATGTCAACCATCCTCAACAAGGACGCTTCCTCTCTACCATACATCCCGCCATTTTCCCTGATCCCAGGTGAATCCCACCCATCACCGTCTCGAGCCAGCCAACGTGGGGGCAAAGATCCTGGGGCGGCTCTGATCAGAGCGCCCCCTGGTTCGCCACAGACCCACGACTGAGGCTTGTCTCTCACGATTCAACATCCCTGGGTGACCTCCATCTCCTGTTCTGGCTTATACTTGATGGCCGAGCCGAACGCCCAGCGAGCTCGAACATCTGAGTGCGCTGCAAGCTGGTACGTATTCCGTTCCCTTTTGTTTTGTATGGGCAATTTACCCTATCATCCCAATGCTATCCGGTTGATTCCGTCACGCTGTTCCAGTCATTAATATCGTGTCATAAGATTCGGCTTCCACCCGCTCTATCCTCGGTCTTTCATCACACCCCGGCATTTAGATCTCGTTGCTGGGGTAAGTGACCTGAGTGGTAGGAGTAAACTCCTCCTTGATAGCGCGGACATTGACGAAGCGGGTCAGGAGGTTCTGGCTACCAGCCTTGTCGTTGGTTCCCGAGGCGCGAGAACCGCCGAAGGGCTGCTGGCCGACGACAGCGCCAGTGCTCTTGCAGTTGACGTAGAAGTTGCCGGCGGCGTTGCGGAGCTGCTCCTCGGCGAAGCGAGCGGCCTCACGGTCAGCGGCGAAGACGGCGCCGGTGAGACCGTAGTCGGAGGTGGTCTCAATGAGCTTGCAGACGTCGGCGATGGCGTTGGGGGCAGCGTCGTCGTAGATGTATGTGGTCAGGATGGGGCCGAAGAACTCGGTCGAGAAGAACTTATGAGCAGGGTTGGTGGTGGCGTAGATGGTAGGATGAATGAAGTAGCCCTTGGAAGAGTCATACTTGCCGCCGACAACAAGCTCGAGGTCCTTGTCGGCCTTGGCCTCGTCAATGGCACCGGAGAGCTTCTTGAAGGAAGCCTCGTGGATGACAGGTCCCATGAAGTTGCCGTGCTCAGTGGGGTTACCGATCTTGATCTGCTCGACCTCGGTGACCAGCTTCTCCTTGAACTCGGCCCACTTGGACTTGGGCACGTAGAGTCGAGAAGTAGCACTGCACTTCTGGCCCTGGAACTCAAAGGCACCGCGGACAGTCTGCTTGACGGCGTTATCAATGTCGGCCGAGGGGTGAATCAGGTGGAAGTTCTTGCCGCCAGTCTCACCAACGACGCGGGGGTATGAGCGGTAACGGCCCGAGGCGATACCCTCACCAATGGTGCCATACAGCTTGCGGAAGACGGCGGTGCTACCAGTGTAGTGGAGGGCAGCAAACTCCTTGTGCTCGAGAACAACCTTGGTGACCTCGACAGGGTTGCCAGGGATGAACTGGATAACATCCTTGGGGAGACCAGCCTCGAGCAGGATCTGGTAGACGAGCCAGTTGGAGGCAATGGCGAAGTCGCTAGGCTTCCAGACAACGACGTTACCGAGGAGAGCGGGAGCACCGGGCAGGTTACCAGCGATGGCGGTAAAGTTGAAGGGGCTCACGGCGTAGACGAAGCCCTCGAGGGCCCGGTACTCGAGGCGGTTCCAGACACCAGGTGAGTTGTGCTCGGGCTGGGTGTTGTAGAGCTGCTCAGCGTAGTGGACGTTGAAGCGGAGGAAGTCAGCCAGCTCAGCGGCGGCGTCGATCTCGGCCTGCCAGGCGTTCTTGCCCTGGCCGAGCATGGTGGCGGCCATGATATCGTAGCGGTACTTTGTGGAGATCAGGTCGGCAGCCTTGAGGAAGACGGCAGCTCGGTCGGCGAAGGGGAGTGACTCCCAGGCGGGCTTAGCCGCGAGGGCGGCGTCAATGGCGGCCGAGACATCGGCAGCCGTGGCCGTGTGATAAGAGGCGACAGTGGTGGCATGGTCAGCGGGGTTCTGCTGCTTGGAGAGAGCGGAAGCCTTGATCTGTGAGGTTTTCGTGTTAGAAGCAATAATCCGAGATATCATGGGTCTCTTATCAAGGCCATCCATCTCATGATAACATGATAGGAGCCATGATAAGGATTAGAAAGACTAGACGTACCTCCTTGCCACCGACAACAACGGGGACCTCGACGGGAAGCTTCTTCTGCAGCTTCTCAATGGCAGCAGTCAGACCCTCCCGTTGCTGGCTTCCCTTGACGTAGTGTTGGTTAGGCTCGTTGAAGACCTTGGGGGTCTTGAAGGTGGCCAGCGTGGCGGCGGTGCGCATCTGCTGGACCCTCGCCGCGCTGCGGAGACTCTGGGCACCGGCCCGGTTGAGGATCATGGAAGACATTGTTGGATTGTGAGAAGGATGGTATAATGATCTTCACTGTCTTTGAGGGTATCACAAGAAAAGAAAAGGAAAGAAGAAGACGATTGAAGATGAAGAAGAAGAGAAAAAATGAAGAGAGGAAGAAACAAATATGTCAGGTGGTCACTGGCTACCTAAAAAAGGGAATCGTCCCCATCCAAAGACAAGCCTTTTGCCTCGCGTAACATAGACAACCTCCTCACCCAGACAGCCATCATCCCCATTCCCGCCCGCCACGCGAGCTCTCTCAAGACAAAACAGTATGGGTTTTTTTTTTCATAGCTCTTTCGGCTTATCACGGCCTAAAATACCACCCGTGGGGCGGGGAGGCACGAGCTAACACATGACGTCGCAGCTTCCCCCAAGCAGGGGATCGATCTTGATTGGCCAATGGCTGTTACCCTTGGCGCCGGTGTCGGCAGGTGGGGCGCATCTCCCGCGAAGAGCCGCAGCCGCCCGCCCGCCGGCGGCACCGGGACAGGGACGGTGCACCCAAAGGCCGATACGGGTGCATCAGTCTGGAATAGTAATACGTGCAATGGAATTGCCTGGTTGAAGGATTCCATCTTTCTCGGCCCGGGGCTGGACGCCCCCGCTGCTTTCTCACTGCTCGGCATGATCGGTCATCCTATGCCGACAAGCAAACAAGGCCATTCACCATGAATCGCTGATACTCGCGTGCTTGGACATGGCCGCGCTTTGCCGACGTGGGGGCTTTGATGGTCATGTGCTCCCATGTGGATGGCTTGCATTGGTATCAACTGGGGAAGTCGGTGGCTTCCATCGTATCTCTTATCGTTGAAAACTCCATACCGAGTATTCAATTCGTCAGCTTGGCAAACCAGGTCCGTTACCAGTAATCTCATTAACTCCTCCACGCTGTATTGTCGTCCTAGCGTCTCCCCGTTAAGACATATGCATCCTCGACAAACCGGTATACTCTCCCTTCGCCAACTACAACCAAAACCACATACAAATCCACAAAAGGTATCGCTGGTAATCGCTTCTTCTGGGTATATAACATAAGCTGCCCACAGCTCGCTTCTCAACAGTCAAACTGACTGCCAAATCCCGAGCATTCTCTCACTTTCTCTCACAGCCCCGTTTAGCCCTGAGCCAAGACATTCCAATTCTCCTCTAGGACCGATCTCCAGACTCTCTCGGCGTCTTAGGCTCGTCTCTCTCGCGGTAGTTGAGCAAAGGCACTGTCAGCCCATACATGTCTGTTCGACCCTCTGGGTCATGTTGGTTGATTTCCACATTGATGCACACGTCGAGCGTCCCGTCGTTACCTTTGCCGTGAGTCCGTCTAGACGCCGCCTTGTGCTTTGTGCCAGCCTTGACTTCGCCCTTGTGAAGAGACTTGTGGCCGTCATTGCCCACAAATGTCCGCTCCTGCGTCTCGCTACTGGTTCCATCATCGCTCACGAGCGTCTTGCTGTTGGCATCGCTCTCTGGACGGTTTGGTGAATTCTCTGTAATTGTCGCAAAGTTACGGCTCGGCATCGTGCAATGGTTGTGGTTGGCTGTTTTTGTTGAATCGCCAGGGTCCTTGTTGAACAAGTCAAGCAGCGTCTCATCTGTCTTGTGGTTCAAGTGATGAATCTTGTTTCTCCGAGCAAGAAGGTTAGCCACTGCTGTCGGCGGGGGTTTGTTGACAATGGCTGAAGAAATAACGTTGACCATGTATCGGTGATCTTCCTCGGCAGGAATCTTGAGGCTCGGGTTCGAGTAGAATCGTCCCAGAGCAGCAAGGTGCACGTCACCTCCAAGAATCGTCACGCGCGCGTTGAAGTCGGCGGCCACTTTCTGAAGCCGCTCCATCAGATCAAGCCGTTCCTTCTTGTGTGTCCTCGCGGTGTAGTGGTCGTCCAAGTCATCCAGCAAGTCGATACTCCCGTCAAACTGGTTGAAGAGGCTCCCACCCACTCCGAAGCGTCTGTTCAGCATCTTAATAGGACCCATTACTGGGCTTCGGAAGATGTTTTCGAGCCATGTCAAACGCTATCAACAGTCAGTTACCTATTCACCAGCGAGGACGATGAGCATACCGGATACGCGATGGGGATACCCAATAGCAGAATCAAATGCTTGATTGGCTCTCCGGCCTTTGCGGCGGCATCAAGCTCTGTCCGAAGCCTCTGAAAGACCTTTTCATACGTCTCAGGATAGTTGATTTGGTGTCGAGTACGCTACACAACTCATTAGATCCAGGCTGCCAATGAAGGACAAACCACAAACCTCGACTCGCGCGTCGATCCCGAGTAGCGCAATACGAGCACCAAGGCGAGCGTATAGGTTGTATGAGCGCTCAGCTACATAGGGACCTGGCTTTTCGCCCACAATGTACTGCGGCTCCTCCCTCATGGGCGCCACATACGTATCAATGAGCTGGTTAGGGTCTGGTCCCTGAGTAACCTCCTCCAAAGCGGCATGATCTGAGTGCGGTTAGCAGGGGCAACTATCTAGCGGCCATATAATCATACCAGTGGTGTAAGTAGATGCGGGAGGTGGCAGATGGTGCTGAAATAGCATATAGTATTTGTGTGCGGTTCCGCCAATGCCACGGAAGACATCGCATCGCATGAAGTGGTCAACATATGACCCGAAACCATCAATGATCTACTTCGTCAGCAGGGTAAAATCACAAGCAGCCCGCTTAAACTCACGTCATGGTCATCCCAAATGTTGATCTGGGGGATCTGTCCATTGACTAGGGCAAAGGGCTCCGTGTTGTACCAGCGGATGTAGTTCTTGAGGTAATAGTCGTCACATTCAGCACGGAGCTTCTCGGGGAAAGGATACTCTCGCCGCTTCTTAGGGTTGCTGATGTCGGTCCACTGGCGCAGGGGGCCGTCAACTCGGATGCCGTCGTTGTAGATCTGATCACCGCCGCCGACCATGACGTGGAAGGGAGCCTCACGATGCTTCCGTACCACGTCGTTCCACAGCGCCGGACCACTCCAAGCCTCCTCGTCAGTACCTACACTGAAACCGTTGCACGAGTGAAACATGATTCGCATAGACTCCTTTACAGCGGGGACGAAGAAGCTGTTCACTTGTGGCTTGTATCCTGTTGAGAAACGGAGACCGGGAAGGGCGTATTCGTAGCTCGTTTCGGCATCTTGGAGGGGAACATTGATGTCGAAAGCCCAAAACGTGTTGCGAGGGTCTGAATAAAGGCAACGTCCCTCAACTGTCGTCTCCTCGGTCGTTCCATTAGTAGACTCTATGCCGATGGCGTCGGTAGGGTTTGAAAAATCGACTGCTTGTGAAGGCGCAGCTTGCTTCAGTGTCAAAGAGGGCTGGTGCAGAGGTATCTTGCCTCCACCCTGGACGACGACAAGAACGCTTCCGTACCATCGACCTTGTTCCATGCGACGGTAGTTGAGGAGGGGACCGCAAACAATCAGCTTCCCATCAGGCGCCTCTTCTTCTGGGGTAGTCTGCGCAGCATGGCTTTGGGGGACATCATCGCCCATGAGGTTGCCATTGGCGTCGCCAGCGGCAGCAGTAATGGGTCTGTGTTTTCCAACGACACGATCGCCGTCCTCGGGTTCCGCGCGGGAGTCATTGAGGAAGTCTGCAAGTTCGGCCGTGTTGCCATTAACATGGTGAGGATCTCGCGGTGCCCCCTGCCCATGAAGCTGTGCGGCGTGTTGCGCAAAGGCAGTCGATTCCTGGTGACGCCAACGACTGGCTGACGCATGCGGATTCCTTTGCGACTCGCTGGTCACAGGTCTGTCTCCGCTGTCCGCCATCTTTTTGGATTAGTCTCGATTTGAGATTGAAGAGGAGAGGCGAAGGATGATATCGTCGACTTTTGGGCGACCAAGAGAGGAGGCCTCCTCGATTTTTTGCTGTGGGCGCAAGACGTGTAGTGGCTGTAGACTGGCGACAGGTGCAGGAACCAAAACGACGTCACGGCCACACTCGAGTCGCAAACGCGTCGAAGTAACTGTGCGACAATGCAGATAGGCTCTGAATCCGGTGCGTCTAGCAGCTACAGGCAATGGATACAAAACAAATCGATGATGATGTCTGCGACAGAAAAGAAAAGTCGAGTGCCAATGTTGATGGAGAAAAGATGCCAATCTCTCTGGGTGAGACACCGAGACACAAAAGCATAACACAACTGGATGATGACGCAGGTGCAACCAGAACACGTCCCGCTGATACAGGGGTCACAAGGTCATCAGCAGGGAAACTACGACCAGAAAGGTAACTACCTGCGAGGAAGAATAAGAAAGGTACCCGGCATTTGGTAAGGAGGGAGCTTCTGTTGCAGCAGTGACCGCCAGCTGCAATCTCGCTCGTCGCCTTCAGCTTTGAGAAGCTCCTGCACAAGCAAGCCAGGCAGCCCAGAGACCGAGTACCAATATGGTAGATCAGGGAAATGTGTGGTGGACGATGCCGCCAAGCAAAATAATCAAGCTTGCCATTGGCCCAGTCGGATAAAGTGGCAGCAATCCTTGAGCACATCCAGAACCTCTTGGGTGCCAAGCTACATCTCTCCAGCGCTGGCGTTGGCGGCCGCTCAACCTTTTTTTCTTTTAGAGCTGGCCTGGACCCTTTCTTATCTGACAACGTCCACAGTATAATCTGACATCGTTTCTTACATGCAGCCGTTGGACCAGCCATGCACCATTGAGCGTTGAAATATGTTACTAGGGCTTTGTTCCTCGCACTCGAAATGGGCATAATACTGCGATGCGTGCATCTTCCAAAGCCATCAAAACATGTGAGATTCATGAACTCTTGAGAGGGGACGTGAAACAGAGCCAACCCACAATGGACGCCGTCCAATTTTAAACCCCACCACGATCTTGGACAGTGCTCGTGCGAAGGCGCGACGATCCATTGGATCATGGATCCCTTTGCGCGCTGTGGCACTGCGACTCTACTGTTGATTTGCCGATTGCCGCCTCCGTGTCCATTGTTTGACGACAGCAGGCTGCGCGTCCTCCCGGCCGAGGCCCCGTGTCAGCGGCGTCCGGTCCGACTCCTTTTTCGAGCTCCAATTGTCCGGGCCTGTCCCTTTATCAATCCCGGCGTGCTACGGCGCGGGTCTTGTCAAGCTTGAAATGACAGCTGGGAGGGCTCCCTGTGTGACGTCATTTTCGCCCTCTTCAGGTACCCTATACCAGCTGGGGATTTTGGTTCATAATGTCGTCGTGAACACCCATCTCGTTGCGACCCCAGCAAATAGGCAATTGCCTTCGGTCTGGTATCTATGGAGGGTATTCGATGTAGCTCGTTGATTTCTTGTTGATTTTCATATAGCGGTGAAGTAAGTATTCCCTTGGCAATCTAGGTGTAGCATAACATGGCCAGCATATGAACCTTGAAAGTTGTAACCTTCCCTCGGTAGCCAGCCTTGCACCCGTACACGGCTTGACTAGGATTGAGATAATTAATCCGAAATCAGGGAAACGCAGACCTAGGAAGTTCCCGGGGCGATATCACATATAATAAGGATCCAGGACAATAACTGGACCGCAATATAGGATGAAAGCGCAAGTTTTAGCATACAGTCTTTATCACGGGGTTACCTTGCACTTGGACTCCCGTCTGCGCCAAGACCCAGCCCCCACTAAAGTACCCGAAAATACGATTACATAAGCACGCGCATCCATTTTATAGATTCAACGTCGCGTGGAAAATCTTTTCATCTTCTCATCAATCTCAGATCCATGATATTTCAGTGATCGGTTGAGTAACGCAAAAAAGTGGGATACGCGGCTCGCTGTGATCATGGCTCTCGCCAACTGGATGGAGCATGCATCATTCTGCAATCCAACGTTCAACGAGACTCGCTCGCAGTCCACGAACCTGGAAGCCGGACTCCGACTCGTCGATCTGTATCCCCCCGAGCAAACTCAGCAACGGACAAGATCAAGAATACGAGTGGTCCCGGCAAGAGGTAGGTACCCGGTGATACCGTGACGAGTGAAAGCGCAGTCCTCGACTGCAACGGCATATGTGTGTACAGCAAATGGGCTCTTCCATGCTCGACTTGCTGAAGGAATATTAACGTGCCGAGATCAAAATGCCCCATCATTACCAAACACCTCTGCTCTTGCAAATCCGAAAGACACTGGTGCATGAAGATAGGGCGACATACACATCGTACCATTGAACTTTGTATTTTCCAGTCCATTGGGTCCCACGAGACCAAACAGTTCATCGTCCAAGTCCACATCTGCCCTGCGCAGTCTGCAGGAACACGACGACGACTGGCGATGGTGCTATTGTTTCAAAATTTCTCCCTCGCGTGGCCTGTTTGCACTCCGCTGTGTTGGTTCTTGGATGTGTTATGCGAGGGGGCCAACTGCCAACGCCCTGCAGCCATCACCAATTGGGCTGTCAATGGCCTCACGTCTCCCTGAGGCGTTGAAGCAATCTCGACATGACCACTGAGTGCTAGCTCCCCAAGCTTCTAGAACGGATCGTGTGGGCATGACAAAGGAGCTGTCCCAAGCTCCCACCATGGATTGAGTGTCTCAGGTCAAGACAATTCAACGCCAACTGGCGCCCACCAAACTGGCGAGACGCCCACACCACCGACCCGCCTGGCGCGCGAGAGAATTGGCGGTGGAAGAACCGTGTCACATCACGGATGCCATGGGAAAGACCACAGCGTGGTCAGTGCATACGGCCCCCCTCCATTAGCCTGGAATGCTGCATCAGTCTCTCAGCCGAACAGGGGACGGGACGACAGGACAGAAGACAGGCCTCCTGCAGGCTGCTGGACACCAGAAAAACACCGTAGGCTGCCCTGGGGCCAAGGCCAGCGCCTCAGGTCATTGAGCTAGGGACCACATGACAGCAGTTTGGCGACATCTTGGCGAGGTCAACAACAGGCCGATTACTGCTTCGTGAGTCTAATTGCCTCGAAAGCAAACCTATCACAAATCAGACGTGGGCAGGCCGAGCTAATGCACGCTTTCCAGCGAGCTGAGAGACTCTTGAGATGGGGTGACAAGGGGAGAGAGCCCCAGCCACGACCCGAGGTTCTACAGCATCATGTAGCTCATGTCGCTCACTGCTCGCTCATGTAGCAAAGACCGAATGGGGGCAGCGACGCCGTGTGACACCATCAGGCACAGAATTACTTTGTAGGCGCAGCCGCAGCCGCAGGAGCACCTAAGAGTGGCAGAGACGCGCAGCACCGCCTCTGGATGGATGAGATCCAGACGTTGTCCCCCGGAATAATTGGCCAATCGCTCCAACACGTGTGGTCGCACTGGGCGCGGCGAATATCACATCAGCATGAAAGTCAATGAATGTTTAGCAGCCTGAGCCACGAGGCTTATCTCTCTGCTGCGACTCCATAGTAATACATCGTCACCGACAGAGATCGGAGACGATTGCATGACAGGGAGCATGAAAAGGAGCGGGCCACTACCACTACCACCATGGTCATGGACAAAAAAGACACTCACCAGACCAGATGAACTCTGCAGAGGAAGCGAAGCCAATACCAGGGGCCATCTCCTCTCAGCTCTGAAATTAGCATGTGCCGTTTGTGTCTTTGGGCGCTGGGCCCCGGACATTTGGACAAGGGGCTCTAGGCTTGATCGGGCAACACTCTGTAGGGAAACCGACCGAACGTCATCTCCATCAACAAGTGTAGCTGTACCTCTACTTGTGAGTGAGTGAGGTCCGGTGCAGTGGGGGCCTCGATAAATAAAATGAGCTGGCTGTGCGTGCGGTACAGCCGCATGTGCATGAGCGAGTCGCGAGAGGTTGAGAGACCGACGGTCATCCCCATTTGGCCTCCCTGTTGCCCCTTTGAGCTGTCTTTGTTGATATTTGGGCGGCTGGGAGGCATTTTTTTTTTTGTTGACGTGACCTGGTAGAAGGATACCAGTCAATCAATCAATCACCGTGGGAGCCTCGCGAATGAAACATGAACCATAAACATAAGATGTCGGTTTGCGATTGGCAGCTGAAGGCCTTGAGTATGCGGCCGCCGGCCGGCGGGTATGACGATGGTCCGGGGCGATTGGCTTTGAACTGACCTCAACGGCGGCTCTTTTAGCACATGGGCAAGGCTGATTTTTTGGGGACGTCTACCCTCAGCCATACAATCTGCCCATCGTGGAGACATCTGCGAACTGATAAAATATCAAAGAAAAAAAAAAGGGAGATGCCCCGTGCTTGTATTGTTGGTCTTTCGACTAGGTGGGTTCTTTGCTATCCCGCAATCTCGGACAACTCCAGAGATTCATCTGTGTGCTGTGTCTACTCGGCGGTTAACTGATCCGGCAATTCTTGTGACCTCCATCTGCGGAATGGACTCCGCGGTTTGTGCTTGTGTGGTGCGTGTGTGCAGAAACTCCTCTTCCTTCTGCAGATGATTACCAGCCCCTTGCTGGATCTGCAGAATGGGGGGATATGCTTTTTCGAGGTCGCCTCAACTTGCTGCTAAACTAAACAAAGAGGAAAGAAAAATAAAAAAGTAGTCGCGGTGTCGTGTCGTGGCCACAAACACAACCCAGGAACCATGACCGCGGACCACACTACAGTTGTGTACCCACAAAACTCCAGCCCGGCAAGAGATTGATTAATTGACGATCTCCATCGGCCAAGCTGGCGTCAGCGCCTTTCGACACTAAGCGGGTAAGGGAGATTGGAATGGCGCAAAATCGTCGATCTCGCTTCCAAGACATGAATCCTCATGGGGAGACGGGCTGACGAAGGAATTGGGGAACGGGAGAGGAGGAATTGGACATGCAGGGCACGTGTAACCGAGAAATTCACTGAGTTAAGGAAGCGGGAGGGAGAGAGAAAGAGAGAGAGAGAGAGGGAAAGGCGGTCTATCAACTTCTGCCTTCAGCTTGATATCCAACCATCCATCGCGGAGGCGGACGGCAGAGGCTGACTTTCATTGCTTCTCCAGTCCGAGACAACGTTTCGACGGTTGTCAATGAAATGACCCGCTTAGAAAAAAGTCACATTTCCTCCCCCCTTCCTGTGCGCCTCCTCCGCCGCCACCGAGAGCCTCCATTGGATCCATCTCTTCTAGGGCAGACGAAAGAAAAAAGAGTTGTGAATAAGACGAAGAACAAGAAGAGAGTTACGAGGTTGACTACAGTCTCCAGCGTGGTATCAATGTTGGACAGAAAAACTTAACATGGCACACGAAAAAAAAGTCCGCATCACACCTGGTGAGGGAGGACAGGACAGGACAGGACAATGAGGATATTCCCCGCTGCAGTGCTTGTTTCGTGTCTGTCTCTGGTCCCGAGTGCTCCGGGCGTCCGGTCAATTACAGATGGACTGCGTCAAACCACAGTCTCACTGCATTGCATCGACGGCTCGAGTTAGTAGCTGGAGTTGTCGGTCAAGTTGACGTACGTTGCATTCTGCTTTTACGCGCGCCTGGCTGTATGTAAGTAGGTAACTAACTATGCATCTCACCTCTCTCTGCTGCAATGATACCTAGTCCTGATCGGGCAAATCAAGGCTGACCTCGATGCTGGCCTTGCGTTGCGTTGTATCGTGTACCATGAACGGCATCGGCTCACTTCAGCTCCGCGTGCCGCCAGGCTTTGACCCCCTTGTTCCTTGCGAGTGCCGTAGCTTACTTGGTGAATGGACGAATGGTGATTCTGTAGAATGATTTGTGCCTTGATTGCTTTGCCTTTCCACGTCTGTTGCAGTAATTAGATCCAAGCTGGCGGGAGGCACCGTCCTTGATTTTCATGTAAGCTCTTGTTGCACGGTCGTGGCCATCGAGATCCAATGTCTTTCTGGCTGTTTCTCGCTTTGATGTGATTCAGTCTTCTAGGCTATTTCCCGAAGGAGGACAATGGCGGGAGAGCCCTGGGCGGACCGTCCGACTCGACGCCGTCAATGTCTAGTGGTGACGTCCTTTTTGATTCTCATTTCCCGGGCCGCCGCCAGATTGCTAGGTCGTCATTTTTTTGATCTCGCTCCTTATTTAGTGTTTGATCTTTTTTGTCAGCACCTTTACTACCTAGGTACTCCGTATCTGTTGGTGCATCCCGTCTTTCAGTGACTGACCCCAAATACCTAAAGCTCCACCTCCACTCTCCCTCTCAGCGACTTGCAGTGCCCAGCACAGCCAGGGCTCCAGCTGTTAGGCAAGTGATCTGATCCAATATTTTTTTTCTATTCGAAAGAATGGACCCTAGTTGATTGTCCGCGGAAAAAAACAACAATAATCGCCCTGTCTCTTTTTCTTTTTTCCCCGCCCGTTGTCCCGTTTTGACGTCCACCCTACCCCTTCCGGGTTAGCCTCATTTCTCTAGCACAACGCCCGCGCTGTACGGATACTTCGGCCTCCCTAAGCCCCTTGTCAATCACCCTCTGTTGGACTCCCCCCCGTCACCTCTTGCACGCCCCCCGGCCAGCCCGTGGCGATCTTGAGTGTGGAGGTCGCAAGGTCGCTCGCTCGCTCGCACGCAGGTCGCACCAGCCAGCAAAGGGACCAGGTACTGTACGAGGAGGAGCCTGGCCTGGCATCATCTCGCCTTGCAGTTTTGTCGATAGAAGCCTTGAGAGAGCATCGCTTTTCCCCTTCTTCCCCTCTTACAAACCATCCATACCAATTCATCCCCACTGCACTCTTGCTCTCTATACCCTCATTCCTCTGCCGGCCAGAGAAGCGTCGGAGTGATGTTCAACTAAAGACCTACGAATTACTTGCTGCCGCTTCCTTTCTGTCATTATACGGTCGTCTTTCCAGCTTGAGGAGCACCGCCCACGCTTCTCGCGCGGAAGGCTGCCTTGATCCCTTCGTTTGGTCATGAGATGGGTGGCTCAACTATGATCATGGCTTCGGCCGTGGATGCTTCGTCCTCCTTCCCTCGTTCTCATTCCAACCCGGATTTACTGTCGCTTTCGACCCTCGAGAAGCCTGCCCCGAGTCTGGCCCTCAACAATCCCCAGCGCCAGAGTGTCACCTCTCTCGAGTCCCTACCGAGCCTGCCAACATTCGACCTCCCATCGTTCGACGTCGACTTCAAGCTCGACACCTCCGTCTTCCTGACGGGCGAAAAAGCCGGCAAGGTTGCGCCCGAGTCGTTTCCCCCGATCGTTCGAACTGAAGAGGTGCCTGATGAGACGCCGCGCACCAAGCACGCCCGAAAGAGGACCAGTTCGCTTATAGAGTCTCGCGGCTGGCTCTCCGGTTCCAAAAATGCAGCTGACATGCAGCCTGAGGAGCCTCCTCGCCCTACCACATCAGCAGCCGACAGGAGTTTTGGCGGTGGATCCCTGGGCGACCTCAAGCCACTTGAAAGGAGCTCGACAGCGTCAGACTCGTTTGCAGGCTTTACCAAACGATCATGGCGACCCTCTCGCTCCCCATCGCCTATGGACAAGGTCGACTCCCCCAAAGAAAAATCATCTGGGCGTAGCCGAGCTGAGAGCTCAACCTCGATTAAGCTGACCAAGACCCGCAAGCGCCCTGGCTTGACGGTTGACCAAGCGGAAAAGAACAAGTCGACTGATTCACTAAAGTCTACCCCCAAGGGTCTTTCTCGGGCCAGTGGCTACTTCAGCAAGCTCAAACAGAAGCAGAGCAGCTTGGCGAAGCTCAACACAAACACGGATTCTGACAATAGCTGTGCTTCGTCCGCGACAAGCCTTGCACCTCCCACTAGCACCGACGGCCGCACACCGCAATCCTCCACCTACGACACCACCTCGACCGATGAATCCTCCATCGATATGCCGCCCCAGAACCGTGATGTCCTCTGGTCATCGTTTAAAACTCTTGATGTGGACTTTAAGGGGTTCCTCGCCAAGAGCACCGCCCAGCGAATCGCCCAGATCCAGTCTCAGCTCATCCCCTTTCTTCGAAACACCATGAACCACGAATCCACCAAGCGCCTCTTTGCCGAAGATGTCGACCGACGAGCCACGATTCTCGATAAGTGGTGGGTTACCATCCTGGAGATGCTGGAGGGACAGGCGCCCCAACCCGTTCCCGGCGTTGATCGCCCTGTTCTCTTCGATGCGGCCACGCTCCTCATGATGCGTCTCGAATGGCGACAGGCTACCTCCTACTTCCTGCCCCTAGCCGACCGATCTCCGGCTGAGCGGGTGCGAGCGCGATCGTTCACGGCTTCGTCAAACTCGTCCATCACCTCCAGCCAGGCCGCCTTCCTCGAGGAGTCCTCCGAGCACAACGTGAGGACCATGTTCGTCTCCAACCTGGTCAAACAGATGTCGTTCGTTGTCGAGAAGCTGTCGCTTCGTCACGCCCCTATAAGCCTCATCAATTTCGCTGGAAAGGCTTGCGCATACGCCTTTTTCTTCGCACCCGGCATCGCGGACATCCTGATTCGACTCTGGGGTCTCTCCCCCGAACTCATTCGACGAGTCGCAGATGAGATTGGTCTCCCGCGCAAGAACAAGGGAGAGAGCGAGGACATTGTGGCCTTGTTCCCGCCCAGCCTGGGCATGTTCGGCTGGACGTCACCCAAGGGCATATGGGATAGCCTCAAAAAGGTTCCTAAGCTGCCCATGCTCGTGTCTCGGATCCCCTGGACGGGTCCCTGGGTGCCACGCTGGAAGGGCCGCGACACGGATGTCTTCTTCATCTTCTGCAAATACTTCCATATTCTTTCCGAGCAGTTTATGCCTGCGGGTCTGCCCCTGCTAGAGAAGGCGAGATCTCCTGCGTTTGCCCTGGTCCACGCTCAGCTGCTATTTGTTCTGGACACGACAATTCACCGTCAGAATCCCATGGATGTTGGCTACAATGCGATGGATTCAATGGCCGGCGCCGATGCTTCGATGACCATGCCGCTACCCACAAGCAACGTCATGAAGGGCATGTCTGAGAACCGACTCATCATGCTCCTGAAGGATTTCCTCTCAGATGAGTCTCTTGAGCTTGCAGGTGCTCGACATACATTTGCGGAAGCCTTTGCTACTATGATGAAGGCCGCGACACGGAGGACATCGAAGTTCAACCACAATGCCTGCTTCACCCTATGCGACTTCCTGGAGGAGGTTCTGGTACTCTACAGCGAGTTTGAGGAGCCAGATACTTCTACGAGTTACGTCGATTGGTCTTTCTGGTTCGACGTTTGTAAGATGATCATGAGCTCCTTCAACACCATGTCAGAAGTCCGGATGATGGCCTTCGTCTTCTCCATCTGGGACGCCATCTCCAAGGATCCGATCCGTAAATTGACCGTCTGCAAGGACTGGCTTCTCACCGAAGAGACGTTTAATGACTACTTCAACCACTGGTGCCCCATGGTCCGGGCCTACTACCAGCGTTTGCTGTGTTGGCGAATGTGCCGAGACGCAGGAACGCTGGATGAGGTGGATGGGTAAGTTATTTGATCTCCTATTTGCAGTGCCTTGTTAACCTGATGATAGCCAAATCTTTGTGCTCGTTGCCGAGAGACTTCAGACGACATGGTCGCATTATCTGTACCTCAAGCACACGGCCGAACAAGAACAGAGAATGCCGCCTTCGACTGCTCCCGTGCTTCCAGCGCCGGGAAAGCGTTTCATGATTATTCGACAGGAGCTCAACCCTCCTCAGCCCGGGCTTTTCATGGGAGGATTTGACTCATTCTCCAAGCTTCCCAACAACGATGCTGCCACTGCCAACCCTTTGCCAACCGACATTAGTGCCAAGAACGATAATAAGAAACGATGGTCGCTGCTGGGCAAAGTTCTGTCTCTGGGAGGTGCTGGCGGTAACGCGGGAGCTGGTGCTGGATGGGATGACGACTTCCAGACTGTTCGCCGTGAGACGGCTGAGGCACGAACCTCTCTGGGCAGCGCGCCGTCCATCAAGACAAACGGCAACAAGAACCGAGTATCCGAAGATGATTCTCTGTACTCGCAACCTATCTACGAGGAGCAAAAGTATGTCTTCAAGTTTATCTTGGCATGGCAGCACCAGGCAGCGCCTCTCCGAGAGCGTTTCTTGACCCGACCCCGACTTCCTGGCCCAGCGCAAATGCGCATCAGCGGCCCACTGGGAGTTGGCAACAATGGAATCTCGGCCCCGACAAGAAAGTACTCGGGTAGCCCGCAGCAGGGGTTGATCAACAGCGCAAAGAACGCGAGCCCGCTCAACTCTCCCGTCGATGACTCACCAAGACGACTCTCGCTCAGCCTCAATCGTTCGCCAAGCTGGAAGACGGAGCTCTCATTCTCAGAATTGGGCAATGTATCGCCTACCGGATCGGGCATTAAGGGAAGCCCCAGCCCCAGCCCTGCCCCGTCATCAACCTCGGAGGAGCCTAAGAAGAATGTGAGCTCATTCGGCGATGGAGTCGTCGACCCCGTGAAGCCCACCGGTTTCTACACCAAGAACATGGTCTATTCTGGACGATCCCTCGCCGAGTGGGCTCAGGTCATCTTTGAATGCAACAACTTTGTCGAGCGCCGCCGTGATGAGGGCATCGAGGATCTTTGCGACGTGGAAATTCCTCTCCTGTCAGTTGAGGGCTTCCGCAAAATCGGTGGCTAGAAGCCCACAAAGAGCAATTAGTTGCTGAGCTGCTCATTCTTCTTGCATCATAATACCGCCCGCACGACTCTTTCCTTGCCTCATATACCCATGCATCAACAACGGTTGGGTTGGAAGCATTTTCTCTTGCACAAACAAACAAACAAATATCGGGATACCATGGATCGGTCATCTTTCATGGTCGTTTTTCTTCGCATCAATGCCACCAGACCCGGGGCTTTTAGACAGACATGGAATATGCCACGCTTTTACGAATCACTCGGAGTGATTTGCTCATGTGTTGAAGATTTTTCAACACTATTTGGTTTTGATTTGATTGCAAAGTTTTGGCGTTGGAGAGCAATAACTGGCCTGCTTTTATCTGCTTATTTTCATTCCTTTATATACCAAGCCGTCAAGGGTCATTTTGGACTTGGTCATTTCTTCATTCGGCGGAGGGGGGATGGGCGAACACACGGACGGTAGGGAGGGATACTGGCAATGTCATGACCAGCGCGGTCTCTGGCCTGGAGTGTTTGGCTAATTGAGGGTCACCTCTTGTGTATATACTATTAGATTGGTTGGGGACGTGGTGGGAGTGGGTGAATACAGAAGGATTTTCTTCTGACTTGCTTGGAGCAGGTGAATAATGAATGACATGATGGTAATGACAGGCTATCTTGTCTATATGAGAACAAGATGCTAGGTAATCTAAAACGTGGATCAACAAGACGCGAAACATGGCTATATCCCTTCCTCTGCTTAGGTCTACATAATGCTCTCAATTCCCCCCAAGAGCAGGCTTCAGCTCAGCCCACATCTCCTGGGCCTTGGGACCTACCGCCTCGAACCTCTTGAGAGCATCCTCCCTGAGCAGCGGCCGACGGTCGGGATAGTACTCTTCAAATGATGGCTTGCCGTCGTTGGCAGCCATCCAAGCCTGACGGCTGCGTGTGTAAATATGCACGTCGGGCTCAATCTGCCACGGCTGATCCAGCGTGCCGACGCGGACGTAATAAAGGTTTCGACCAGCGTCGGCGTAGTGAGTCCATAGCCCAGTGTGGCATGTCGGGCAAGTCACAACGGTCTGGCCCAGGCCGGACTCACTCGGCAAACACACGGCCACGGTGTCAGCGGCAGGTCTGGGCTCCCGCGTCGGGTCCTCGGCGGCGGTGATGCGAGCAAACGCGGGGGCGACACCAGCCTTTACAGGCTCCGGGCTAGCGGGCGAGCCGGCTACGGTGGGAGACGCCGAGGGGATGATCTCAATGGCAGAGGGCTCAATGACGGCGTTGAGAGCGAGGACGGAGCCAGTCTGACGCTGACAGCCGGTGCAGTAGCAGGCGTGGATGATAATGGGGGGAAGGTTGAGGCGGTAGCGGATGAGGCCGCAGGCACAACCGCCGGAGAGTGGGAATATGTTTCTTTCGGAATAATGAGTCGACATGATTGTAGCTTGAGACTTGAAAAAGCTAAGAGAGAGGATGAGGGAGAGGAGGGATTGTGTGTTGATGTGTGAAAGAAAGGGCGCGGTTTACATCGACCCAGGGTGAACATGAACAGTGTGTGCGTGCGTAAGAGGGGGACACCGACAATATTACTCCGCGATGAAGCACAGAGAAGCCTCCTTGTAACAAAACAACCAGACACCTTACAAGGATCCTTCTCATCTCCTTAATTGCGCGGGGACTACTATGAGGTGCTAAGCGGGGATTTATACTACTTATGATATATTAATATATAAGAGATTAAGATAGTACTGTAATAGTTGAGATGAAAAGGTACGCTCTGGCAATCCCCGCGTAAGCAAGGAAATAATAATAATGTCGCCAACATTTTCATCGCGTCTTTTTTCGCGTGCGTCGTTTTTTTTTTTACCACCTGGGAGCCCTGGTGCAAAGCGGAGTAACAGGTCTCCGACCAGTGAGGATGGACTTTGTCGCCTAATTAGGAAGGGGAATATTGGGGGCAAACGAGATACGATGGAGCGAATAAGATTCGACACTTTGGTTCGAATCTGTTCGCTGGATGATATTTCGTGACTTATTCATTTAGAAGGATAGATGAAAGAATAGAAACATGGGTGCTTTCCTGCTGTATCTTTAAATTTTGTCGCCCGTCGCCGTCAAATTGGACTCTTCCACAACCGCTGACTGGAGGCTACTTTATTGTCTCGACATCGCCTCCATGTCCAACTACGACACTGGTCAGGACGGTGTCTTGAGATGAGACTCAGAGTTCGTGTCGCAAAGAACGGGAAGGATTGATATGTGGCTTCTGTGTTGACTAACATCTGTGTAGATGGAGCGCGACCGATCATGGGATAAAGATCACCATCCTTGTCAAATTCGATAGCTTCCAGATCAAAAACCTGGTTGGAGCTGTCCGTGTCACCGAACTGAAATGATATGATATTCCCATGTGCCGAGTGTGAGATTTAAGTACAGACTTGTAAAAAGAGGTCAAGAAAGATCGGATGAAACAGAGCCTTGATTTACCCGCAACTAGGTAGTCAACTATAGATGAAGCAGAGAGGGTACCTAAATCGATAAGCCAGCTCGTTTGGAGAATAAGAAGAGCTGATAGATAAGTTGAAGCTAAAATATTCATAATGTAATATTTTTGGACGATACGCAATAACAGGGAACGTAGGGGAGACTTCCAAAGGTTCTTGTCATGGATTGCAAGTATGCAACCTGGCTGAAGCAGAAAGAGTAAGAGCTCCAGTACCAATATGGAACACACTGAGGCTTAGAGGATGCTCATATAAATATATAAATATTTGTATTTAATAAGAAAAAAAATAGAGAGTTTGCATCAGAACCGTTCGTTAAATGATGGTCGTCTCTTGGTTTATTCTATACGCCGTGACTCCGGAGATTGTGGTTTAAGCAGAGACTCGCGCTGAACAATGTCTCTTAACATTGATTATCCAAAACTTGCCTACATCCCCACTGTGTAGCGATGCACGCTCCATCTATTTCCCATCTCGTTCTCTTACAATTCACCAGTTCCCTGGTACAATGCTTTGGTCTCCCCACGTGATCCCCTCCAAAGCCAGCAATCTCAGCCCTGCGGCAGCGCTAGTCCCAAAACAGGGGTATGCCAGCGCCAAAGCCAACCACGTCACCGCGTCTAAACGGACCTCGAAAGGATTACCCGTTTGAACTCTTCCCCCTCCATCTCCATCAACGGCTCTGCAGAAACTATCGGTACAGTACCTGGTCTTTCTGGAGTCACCTGGCCGAGTGCTTGTAATTGATCATCATGCCCAACACGGGCAAGCCGAGCAAGGACTGCCATCTCTGCAGGTCGCGCCGTGTCAAGGTCAGTGCTGGCTTGTGCTTACGCCTCTGCTTATCCCCCCACCTGTAGCCTACCGATGCAATGTCTGACTATCTCGTAGTGCGATCTTGGCAGACCATCTTGTCAAAGATGCATCAAGTATGGTGCTGAATGTCCTGGTTATCGAGATGAGCATGAGCTTGTCTTTCGCAATGCCAATCCAACCACCATCAAGAAGCGTAAGAAGAGGAACCAGCAGCAGGCGAGCCGTGAGGTTTCTGTCATATCCTTTTCCGACTCTTCTTCCTCAAGCGGAGACTCTACCACTCCAGCAACCCTCTTGGATGAAAACTTTGGATTGAGTCCTGTTTCTTCAACCTCTACCGACCTTGTCTCCACTACGGACTCTGACACAGCTCTCATCCTTCCCCAGTCCATTAACGAGCATTGGACCTCTCACTCCATCCCCATCCTTCTTAACGTCTACTCCACTCTAGAGTTCCTCCACGACACATATAGGAAGAATGCTCTCAATGGACCCCTGGTTTGGGCTGCCCATCTCTTTTCCCGTACCTATGTCACCAATCTACGATACCCCACTGCCATCGACAATGGATCTATTACCGAAACTGAAAAGGAACTGGGCACATACCTTGGTAAAACCTTGAGCTCTGTCGGAGAGGCATTGAAGTCGCCCGGTGGCGCCCTCAGGGATGATGTACTTGCAACAGTATGGATTCTAACAAATTACGAGGTAAGAAATGGCGACTTGCCCTTGGTTTCATATGCTAAGTTGTTCAGCTTCTCATGGGCTCCATCAATCGCATAGAACCAATGAGTCCGTGGCACCTCCACACACGAGGCCTGTATAGTATTCTCAAAGCGAGGGGCACTGCTTACTTCAGGAAAGAGAATGGCCGAGCTGGCTTTTGGCCAGCATACAACATGGTGGTATGTATCTCGAAAGCCCATTCCCCAGACAAGATGTTGACAGCCCAATAGCAAGTGCAATGCCTTTTAACAAGCACTGAATGCCCTCCAGAGTCTGAAGAATGGTTTTCTGCAGTTAGGGAGACTCTACATCCACAAGAGGGTTGGGCGCTCGAAGTCTCCTCCTTCATCACCAAGATTGCCCACGTGCAATGCCGCATGTTGAAGATCCTTCGGGCCCGAGACTTTGACGCTGCCTCGGCTGAGTACTACGACTTGATTGGCATCTTGTTCCAAGCCGAGGACAACCTGAAAGCATTTGAATCATTCAACATTCATGTGGACCACGACTTCGACCCGTACATGCGCAACATGCTCAACTCGGCCCGAGTCAAAGGTTATCAAGTCGTCTTATCTTTTGCCAACTTTTTAACCCACCACATTACCTCTCCGATCCCGTTTGACGTTCTTAAATCCATCCGCGCACATTGCATCCGGCTTGTGCGTGGATCAGCACAAGAGATTATGGACGCAGTGTCCCGGAACCTGGACCCAGGGGCATTCCGGAATAATCCATCTCCAAGGACTCTGTTTGATGCCCTGAAACTGATCTGGCCTCTTACGGCAGTGTACCTTGTATCTTCGACTCTTCCGGAGCAGCGAGAAAGTGCAGAGAAGACACTACGGTTCATAGGCCGGGAACTTGGAGTTCGACAGGCTCTAAGGGTGAACCGAGGAGCGTCAGTGTTACCCCCTGAGGCTGAAGCACCGTTGGAGTTGGTTGAGGATGAAACCTTTGACCCATTGCCCCAAAGTGCTGGGTTGATGTGAAATACTTGTGGCTCTGTTGACAGACAATCACGTTTGACCACTCTCAACTATACTGGCTACTCATCTGGGCGTGGCGAGAGGTCTTCTTGACTGTAGACTCGGAACAACTGAACACATCTTCTGCAGATCTTCAGGGGTATTGCATCTGCCCTTGGGTGGGCCTTTGTTGAGTTGAAACAACAAACCTCTACACAGACGTCACTGCGGAATTTTGCCGCCTAAGCCCTCATTATTGGGACTCTCTACAACCAAGTGCACCTCATGAGACCCGGGATGTCAGGAGAGGCCGTGATGCAGCAGGAGAATGAAGCATGGAGCAACTCAACTTGCGACATGGCTTAGCCGCCGGGCCCATTCCAGCGCCTAATTACACGAGCTGAACTTTGAAGCCTCAAAATAGGATATGGAGACAAAGATACGAAAGGATCATCGGTGCCAAGCTGTGGCGACGAATGGCGGATAGAGTGCTTCCGGAGACGCCTTGTGGCGGTGCGAGCAGACGAGGAGAATTCCGCTTTCAACCCAGACCGAAAGGGAGGGATGAAAACGCCAATCAACCGAAAACGCGAAAGGATTTTGGCCCAAGGGAAACGTTCCACGAGAAAGGGGGATGATCAACAGTCGGAGGAGCATGGGTCCGGCGGGTGGCGGCAGTGGAGAGACGTGGGCTCGTCTCTCTCGTGTTGGGAATTAAGCGTCGAGTAGCGGTTTCTTGAAATGGAAACAAGGGAGAAGGGGGAGAAGAATTAGCTTTTCGGAAAACGGAATTCTGGAGGCCTCGACCGGGTTTTGGTCAAATTTTGTTGATGGGGATCGTGTTCTTGTGGTTTGGATGGGCTTTTGGAAGATGGTGTTTTCGGTGAGTATGTAATCCGCACTGTTCACTCGCTGAAATTAGAGTGTGGGCGTACAGTGCGCAGAGTCGAGCATGTGATCTGACGTCAAAGTCTGAAACGGGTCATGGGATATCCGAGCCAACCACGTCTTGTTGGACTGATTCACACACTCTCTCTTGTTCAATCACGTCTCAAACCGCTTCTGGAATCTCGATCGTGTCTGCTTTTCTTGTTGCACGATCCCTGCAGCCTTCTTTCTCTAGCGCGTCGTCCCTTCGCTTCCTACCCCGGATTTGTTGCTCACGGCCGTTATCATCTCGAAAGCAGGGCAATTCTAAAAGCCAGCGCAGCGCAGCGGTCGGACCGAGTGAAGTCATCCAATCATCACAGATCTTGGGATTGCCAAGGTTTTCTGATGATGGATTTGGCAACAGGGAACTGATGAAGCCGCGCCAAGTCGTCAAGGGCGTCTTCCAGGTTTTTTTGACCTGGTTCGTCCGTGTGCAGTTTCAATGCAATGGCCCTCACCGCAACCAATTCTTGCCTGCCGGCCTGGTTTCGTCTCTCTGACCGAGGGGGTGCGTGATACAGTATTAGCTTGCAGCGTTTTTGAGAAATACTTTTCTGGTCGAGGTGTACAAGCGACGATACGATACGATACCACGCTGGCATTGCAGCAATCTCATACCAATGGATATTGTATCCGCACCCTCCACAACAAACTACTCCACGCCCTGCTCGCGTGGGCTGTGTCCCCGTCTCGCCTTGTCTCGCCCTCGAAGCAATGGGATGGTACCCAGTAAAAAAAAAAAACAAGCAAATCGATGATGTAGTGGGTCAGGGGTCAAGAAACGACGGCGTCTTTGCTGTCTGTCGACTATCGGGATGATTTACGGCTTATGTTGACGGCCGACGATCCCTTGGTTCTTGGTTACTTGAGCCAAATGCATTTAGAGGCGCTGTGTTCCAACATGGATAAAGCAGTGCTCCCCTGTTGTCCTCCTCTCCCCCTCCCCCCTCACCAAAAGGAGCTTGCAATTGCGAAGGTTGCCATTGAAAAAGCGCAATCCCTCGTGTTCGAGGTCATTCCACTTACAGTACTGCACGGTACAGCCCAGGTTATGTCCCCCTCCAGCGTGCCATCCATCGCTTGAGGGTGGGCTACATCATAGCACTCGCCGATCCGAACCACCACCAGGGAACGCCCATTTCAAGACACTCGTCGCCACCGGCCGTCATCTACGTTACTCTGCTTTTATTACTCACCATGTCTATGCTTAAATCTCCCACCCCAGCCAACGCGGCCCTTCTGATGCCGCCGAATTGCGGCTCTCCAGTTCGTCCCCGATTCAACTCCCAGCGCACCTCGGATCGATTGCGAGAGAGCTCTGCTTTTATCACGCCACCATTCAAGATGGGGGGCAACATCAGAAAGGGAAGAAGATCCGTATTTAAAGAGGTTGGATTGGACGATGACTTGGAGTATCCGGAACCATCATCAGCACCCACATTACTACTACCAAGTCAACATACTACCCACCATAGCAAAAGAGAGATTACCGACAACTCAGATCCTGTCCAAGCATCTCAGTCAAATAAGCGAGGCCACGAACAAGAAAACGACCAAGATCAAGACAGCAGCGGAGAAGACTCATCTGGGAGCAAGCGTCAACGCTCACGGCAGATATCATTATCTTCGCCAAAGACCTGGTACGCCAAGCTAGCAAACACAAAGGGGCGACCAAGAATCAAGAGCACCTCGGGTGCATCTCCAGGAGTTTCTGGACTTCATCGCTTCACCATGATAGCACTACTCATCGCCATTGTGCTTCCTGCTTTCAGTTGGAGAAACGGACATTCAGTCGCGGACCTCAATGGCGCCAATGCTGGTGCCATTACCCGTCGAGATAAGAGTCCCACCGATGTCTGTACCAGATGGGGCCTACAAGCTGCCCAATTGAACGGCACGCTATATTTGTATGGTGGTCGAGCGAGATCCAAGGCAGGCCAGACGGAGGATACATGGAACAATTACTTTCTAACATTGGATCTCACCAAGGACTGGGATGTCGACTCACCTGAGCTCAAGGGGCTCGAGAGGCCTGATGGTCCCCCTGAGGTGTCCATGGGCTATCTTTGGCACGACTACAACAACCTCTACCTCTACGGAGGCCAGTTTTCTGATTCGCCATACGTCGAGCCTGGTCCCGAGTCCCTCTGGCGTTATTCCATCGCCGACAGCGCCTGGACTGAGTTCAAGAACCCTAAGACTTCTGCAGGCAATGAGTCTGAGTCTGGTAATCAACCTGTTCACCGCGCTGCTGAAGGAGCAGGTCTTTCTGTTCCCGAACTCGGTCTCAGTTGGTACTTTGGTGGTCATCTAGACTGGGCCACCACTCCAGGTTGGTCGCGCGACATTGACAGGGTATACCTCAAGAGCCTGCTCGAGTTTACTCACCCAGGCTATGTAAACTCGGGTGTCGATAAGCTCTCGACCGGCTCGGGCGCGCCCGAGAGTGGCACCTTTCGAAATATCACCAAGGCGGGTGTCCAGAGCGGCAACTTCACCGAGAGAGCAGATGGTGTCCTCGTGTTTGTTCCCGGATGGGGAGACATGGGAGTTTTAATTGGGCTCGCCGGAGGTACCAACGAGACCTTCACAGAGGATCTCAAGACACTAGATGTTTACGATATTGCCAACTCCAAGTGGTTCCACCAGGAGACGTCTGGAGACACGCCGAGCGTCCGTGTCAATCCCTGCGCTGTCATCGCTAGTGCGCCAGATGCCTCGAGCTTCCAGATCTACATGTTTGGTGGACAGAACCTGCCATTCGTAAGTCCTCGTATAGAAATCTCATGACTGCAACCCAACCTGCTTACACATGACAGGGAAGTCAGACGCAATACGACGACATGTACATCCTCACCATCCCCTCCTTCACCTGGATAAAGGTCGACCAGAAGGGTAAAAACGTGCCAGCTGCGCGCGCAGGTCATTCATGCGCCATGTACGACGGTCAGATGGTGGTGGTGGGCGGCGTGGGCAAGGACATTGAGTGCGATCCAGGCATGTACGTTTTTGACGCCTCATCGCTCGAGTGGAAGGACAAGTTCCAAGCCTCAGATCACGGCGGGGACCATCACCCGGAAAATCTCGTCCTCGCCGGGTCCTTCGGGTACCAGGTTCCGGATGCGGTGCACCGGGTCGTGGGTGGAGACAGTGACGGCGGAGCTACAGCGACGACCCCCGCTGCGGGGCCGGCCACCGGCGGTCCGTTTGCAACGGGGAAGCCGCCCGTGTTCACAATCACGCAGGGGGCGACTGCTACGATCCGAGTTGGAGAGACGGGCACCTCTACGGCAACCCCTGACGATGATGAAAAGGACGGCGTCAACGGCGGCCTAGTTGCTGCGGGTGTAATTGCCGGCATATTCGGTGCTCTAGCTCTATATCTTGGCTTCTGCGCTTGGCTTTACCGCCGTCAAGTTAGGGCATATCGACATCATCTCGCCGTGACGAACCGGTACTCGGGGATTTCCAACAGCACGTTCGACCCATCTCCAGCTTCGTCCGGAGATGCAACTGCCGTTGGCGCCGCTGTTGCTGCCCGCCCAAACCGAAGTTCCTCCCGCGAGAGCCTCTTTGGCTGGGTTGGCTCCAGTCGCGAGCAGGGATGGACCACGGAGCCCAAGTGGCGGCCCGAAGATGAAGACGACACCACGCCTAGTGCAATGGGCTCCAGTAGCGGTGCGGGAGTACCAAAGCCTGGCGAAGACGTCAGGCCTGGGACAAGCGGCAGTGGAGGTTCAACAGAGGGGTTGCTCGAGGGACAAGAGCCGAGCTTCTTCAGTGTTGTCATGGGACCAAGGAGGGCGTTGCGGGTGGTCAACGGCGCAGAGTAACAAGATGTTTTAAAAGGGGGGGGGGGG
>JABCKD010000414.1:0-31797 GCA_013186415.1 Fusarium sp. NRRL 66088
GGGGTCCGCTAAGGGGACCTAGGGAGGGAAGGGGGTGCGTAGGTAGTCGCATCTGCTTTGCTCTGGTCTGCCAGGTACGGTGCTATTCCTGAGCTGAGCTACTGTACAGTTTTAGCCCTTGCGTGCCCTCCGTAGTGGTGGCGGCGCGGCCTGCGAAGCGCTGGAGAGCACATTTCAGAGGGCAACGTAGCCATCGGCAGTCCCGGGACACACAGTGGTTGGCGGGAGGGAGCGCAGTGGCTTGACTACGCCGATGGAATGGCTGTGCTGAGATGGAGGTTTGATACGAGCGATGTGGCAGAGCGACCTCGGGTTAGTTTGCTCCCGCGAAAGACGAACACAGCTGACACTGTAGCTGTGGTTTAGTGTCCGAAAAGACTCCAGTTTCTCGAGTCCATACTTAGAAACCCGAGGGTGAGGGCCACAAGATGCCCACTACAATCATGGGCGTGCCGCGACAAGGTGTTTCCCTTCTCCGTCTTGGGTGGATTCTAACCCGAAGCTGACTCTCCAGCGGGAAAGTACATTGGCAGCCAAGTGTCGCCGCAAAGATACCTCTGGCATTTGGGAGAAAATGATGGAAAGAAGAACAGGACCCCCGTCCCATTCAAGCTTTGGCAAGATGGAACCTGGAGGCTCCAAAAACAGTAAAGGGTGGGGGCTGGTCACCACTCACTTCTCTCCCGGTGCCCCTCGACGCACCAGGGAATCATCTCAACGAGCGCTCTGAATGGTCCTTGAGTCAACGCCCAATGGGACGGCGTTGCCGGGCGGAGATGTCAGCAGCCAATGGGCGGCGCCAGAGACACATGCTGTCCAACGAGAGTGCGAGCGTGAGAAGCTGTCGGGGGAATTGCTGGCCTGGATTGGGAGAGGACCTGGTCCAATCCACGCTGATCTGACATGGAACGGCCATCATCAATCATCAATGCTTGTCAACAACAAACCATCGGCCATTTCTCATCCCCCATCGATAATGTCATCGCAGCGTCGTTGCGCGTTTTTTTTTTTTTTTGCCTTTGAAGACGGGCGTTTTTGTCCCGCTGCCGTGGAAACGCAGTAGAACTGATGGGACCATTGGTTGCTTCACTAGCCGTTGCATCTTCTGTACGTCAAGGACAATCACTGACAATCACAACCAGCAACAGCAGCGGAAGCAGCAAGACCTGCTATGTATCAGCTTCATAAGCCTTGACCCGAGCCTTGCATCCCCTGTTATTGCGCCATATCCCAGCAAGTCTCCAGGCCTCATCCCAGTCAGAAGCGAGTCGGGGGCTCGTGGGTCTGTGGGGCCACGAGCGAGGGTCAATCCGCCCCTTGGTTCAAGCCCCTTTCGTCAGGAAAGACAAGAGGCTCTCGTGGCTCTCTGGTGCTGCTCCAGAGGCTTCAGACAGACAGAAAGACAGACACTCACAGCGATGGTTGCGCGTCCCGAACTCCTGATCGACGCCCTGAGCATCAGGACCGCCGCACCTCGTGCCTTTAAGCCGCCTGTCAATCGCCACCTACAGTACACAGCACAACGCGGCTGTTTTTGAGTGGGGAGGCGGCCACATCCCGAAGAATCGGCCGTGGGATTCGTAATTGTCGGGCGTTGGTCGTTGTTTCCAGAAGATGGAAGGCAACCCGTCGCCAGCGGATCGCTTCAGATAGTACCACAGACGCGACGACCTGCCCTGGAAAGCTGGAACGATCCAAATGATGTCCTCAGCAAACTTGGGTCCTTGAAGTTGAACGAATGAGTTGCCGACGCGACCCTCCCCTTCCTCCTTCTCAACGTTCCCTCTCAAGCCTGGTTGACTGGTCTCGGATAAGCGAACGCCCTAGTGGACAGCGGCCGCACCCCCTTCGGTCTGTGGGAGATCATCGGTGGCCCTGAAGGCCCTGAGAAGAGGCTGTTGAGGGTCCTCTCGCCACGCGTCCCTCAGTCTCAGCTTGCAGTTCTTCTGCTTCTCACATATTGGGTTGGTAACCCGATGCTGGGGATTTTGATTCCAGAATGTCATGCCGATGAATGCCTGGCAGATATCCCCATGCTGGAGAGGTGATTCTCACTGCATCTTTCTCTCCACCGCCGGTCTCACTCTGACCAGGTTGCATGGCGTATCAAGAAGTTTGCTGCCTCTTCCGGCCTAGGCTACAGAGCCGTTGACTCTATTCTAACTACCGGCGGGCCTCTAAAGCTGACACTTTTCCTTCAACCGCCTCTTGCACCCTGACAAGAGCATCCCGCTAAGGCACATTTAGCCAAGATATCACCTTGTCCTCTTGCCTCGTAACAGACGCCACAGGTGGCACCCTCGAGCGAGGACCAGCACCAAGGGACGGCCCCACGAGCTTGACATTAATAAACAGCACATTGCTCGACGCCCACAAGCAGATGGAGCCGCCGTAACGGCGAGATTGCCAAGGGGGTCAGTCACTGACTGACACGAACTAGAAATGGGCCCTTTGAAGGCCAAGGGAGCCAAGGAAGCAGGGGATGAGGCCTGCCAATTCGCAGCTTGCCCTGGGCCTGCTTTGGAATGGCCAGCCCAGGAAGCAAGCCGGCTGCTGACATAGTGCAGGTTCGTTATTAGCTCATCATCGTGTTAGAGGAGACATCCATCTGGATCTTGGTTGCTCTGGCCTGGCAGCCCCGACGAGGCTGGGCGATGCACCATGGCTTTTCGTATCGGCAACTTTGATTTTAGGGTTCATCGATCCAGCTCCTCAAGGTACGGGTTCGGGTAGAGAGAGACCCTCAAAACGCCTCTTTCTCTTTCAAACGACACCCGGCGGCGGCCAGGCCGTTCCACGTCATGGTCCCCGTGGTCGTGTTTCGGCCGTGTAACGTGTCTCCGGCGATTCTGCTGGCAAAACCGGTGGCCAAGAGGTGATCCTTGACGAGCATCTCATTCATCGGAACGTCTCCCACATTCACTGCCGGCGGCGATGAGAAGCTTGTCTGTCGACGATGCGATGTTTGTTCTCCTTCCCCAGGACCAGGGCGCCTTGTTGTTCCAAGTTTCTCGCCATACCTGAGGACGGATGGGTCTCGTTCATCTCCTGACCCAGCAGGTCAGGTCCCTCGGGTCCATCCATTCAAACCAACCAAACATATCCGTACATGCATATCGAAGCTAGACGGAACCTGCGGCGGGCGCCATTCAGCTGGGCTTTTGCGAGAGTAATCTCCATCTCGTGGGATAGCTCCAGAATCATTTTGGACAAGCGGGTCTCGCCGTGACGCCAATGCTCGTGTCCACCAGTCACCACGTCGGACCTGGCAGCCCTGCATGCCTCCCATGCCACAACGCGAAGCATTTCATCTTGTTTCGACCTTTGAGCCCAGGAATCTTCATCTCACCCCCTCGAGATTCCCGGCCCGGATTCCCCAAATCTATCCCCAGCTCCGCCGTGCCCTATCGCATAGCACCACAATGTGACACTGATTGACTGGAGCCGCGGATCGATGCTTGACGCACACACATCCGTCCCGTATGGTTATATGAGCTGAGAGAGTATACGGATATGGCCTTGTTTGCTCTCGTCATGACCCATGCTCTGACGGATACTCGTGCTTGCTTGCCCATGAATTCATCACTGTCAAGTCGGCCGCTCTCTATCACCTGCAACAGGCGTTTACCTCTCCCGCACCGTCTTTATTTAGCAACGCCGCAGCTCGCCTCCCACCGGCAGCCCACTTCTGGCGGCCGATCAAGATGCTCCACGCGCGGCACCAGCGGCATTGCATGGTGGTGTCAGCAGCCAACAGCGTCATCACCAGCCACAGGCCACAATACCCCAGAGCTGGAGCCAAGAGTTCTCCCACTCTGAGTAAGATACAGCACCTAGGCTCGAGGCTGAATGCAACAGTCAGACAACGACACATCGGAGTGTCAGCCCGAGTCCGTGGATGGCGTTCAATATATTGCGTACCACGTAGTATCTCCGTTTACTTGATCTTGTCTCACAATTTCAGCATTTGCCCTTGCTCTCCCTGACAAAGTAGATGTCAAAAAAGAGTGTGGCACTCGCATCCCGTCTTGAGATGGTACCGAGTTCCCAGAAGAAGCACGAACAGTTGTAAATCAGGCATTTGCTCGCTGTGGCGCATATCTCACACGACCTTCTTCCGATCTCGAGGGCACATGAACACACTCCGAGAGTTTCGCATTCCAATGCTAATACAATGTTCGACTGCTTGTCTCATTCTATAAACTCGTTCGGCCAATTATACTCCACCAGGGCGTCACCAGAGAACAATATCACCACTCTCCCTCTTTATAAACTACCTCGCAGCCAATGTCTCGGTCTCCTTCATCTGACAGGCCTTTTCTTGGCTGTCCAATCCTAGCTCTTCCTGCACCGCCTCAACGCCCTTTCTTTGGCCGTCATGGTGCTCTCCTCCCTCCGCCTTTTTCTGCTCCCTTCGACCCTCGAGCTTGGCCTGCATGCTCTCTCGCCATCCCTTACCCCATCGGATCGCAGCCAATGTGGCCAGAGCTGAAGCAACCAAGTACGCGGTCGTGATGGTTGAGAACCATCCAATGCCAACCCCCTCGACCGCTGGCAGGACCACAGCCGACGCCACGCAACCGATCAGGTATCTCATGAAGAAATTGGTCGCCGCCACTTCTGCTCCTTGCCCAGGCATCACGTCGATACAGTACGTGTTGTATGAGGGGAAGCAGAACAGCTGCGCAACACCCTGTACAAACATGGCAATCACAGGCACGGGGATACCCCCAACTTCTTGGTCCACGGTCCAGCCGTATACCAACATGCTACCGGGGATAATCAGGCCCACGAAGGGCAGCGTGGACCGAAGTCGGTCCTCCGGTATCCGGACGCCTCCTCGCTTTTTGATCCACTGCTTCACGGTGTAGTCGGCCCAACGGCCACCGAAAAACGTTCCCACCAAGTATCCGAATCCAGGTGCCAGGTAGAACAAGCCCGATAGCAGCGGCGATTCCAGGTTGAACCGCGGATTCAAGACGTATCGGATAGGGGTCAGGAGACTGTACATGTTCCATGTCAAGGACGCGCTGCCCACGGCTACCAGCGCAATGTTCATGTACCTGAAAAGCCGCAACACTCTCATAGGGCTAATCATGCTGAGGATCGCAAAGGTCCTCTCCTTTCGTGAGAGCGACTCCAGGTCGTCAATCTTCAAGTGATGGGCTGTCTCTGGTACGACAAAGTACACTCCGAAAACTCCAGCAGCAGCCAGTGCTGTCTGTAGCCAGAAGATGGTTCTCCATGACGAATATGTCACAATGATACCACCGAGGAAAGGACCAAAAGCAGGCCCGACCAGTGTGCCGGTCAAGAACCAACCCATGGCTGTCCCACGTTCTGTTGGGCGATAGATGTCACTGTTCGAGTGTCAGTGCTTTCTTCATTATTGATGGTTACGGAGAAGAGCAGCCAAGTCAATAACCACTAGCCTATGGGAGAAAATGGAGTACAAGCCGATGTGTCTCTCGAGAAGCCCTCGAGGAGGCTTTGAAACGATGATCATCCAAGACTAACCAGGAAGATAGATCCTTGATCAAACAATGGGATGAAAGAAACATGCAAAATACGTACCCTACACACGCAGGCCCAATGAGAATAAAGGCCGTTCCGCCAAAGGCTGAAGCGGCTCGGAAGACGATGAACGAGGCCAAGTTCGGTGCCAGCGCAGTTGCAAGACTCAGCAGAAAGAACATTGCGGACGAAGCCAGGGATACCTATATGCAATGTTAGCATATGTGTTTAAGGCATGTGGAACCATCACGGCTATCAAAGCCCTTCGGGATAGGTCCTATCAAAGAATAATTGGAAAATGGACACTCACAACTCGTCTTCCAAACACTTGGCTCATCGGCCCCCAAACAAGAGGAGACAGTGCCATGACAATCATGTATGCGGCATTGCTCACGTTGATGATACTGCCGGTGGTATCATAGTCTTTGGCAACCTCTGGTGTGGCTGCCAGCACCGACGTGCTCGATATTGGCGATAGGAACGCCCCAAACGACAATACCGCTACGATTGCCGCCTTGCGTGTCCGCGATAGTCGATCGTATACCTCATCGCCCGCCTCTTGGTACGGCTGCTGGCTATCTGGAAGACCAGCCTGGTCCGGCTCGAAGGCATCGTGGCCCGAAACGTGAGAGGTTGCGTGGTGAATGTCACCGGAGGTTGCGACGTAAGTGATGTGGTGTGACTCAACATCTGTATCCGAAGACAATGAAGGTCTATGGCTGCTTGACGATTCCTCGTCCGGTGTCCTCATGATGTCGATATCCCGTTGGGAAGTGTGCTGGGTTCTCTGCAATCCTAAAGAGAGGGTTGGGTCCCAAACCAAGATGCCTCAAAACAGAACTGGACTTGGGCAGGTTCTATATGACATCCCAAACCCAGAACAGCTCGGATAATATTCCGCCAACTCTTGAAAGACTCTGCAAACCGTCGATAAGCAAAGAAATCAAGCCCATCCGTCACACCCAAACCCCACACATAATGCGAGAACCCCAGGGCCTTTTTGAATCCTTCATCCGCACCCTCCTTTAACCCCCGGCGCTTTTTTCTTTCGCCATTGATCAATCACAGGTGGTTGAGCACGAGATCCACACCCCAAGATTGGTGCGTTGAGCTCCCTGGATATCCACTTGGGTTCTGTTCCTTTTGCAAAGATCCGCGCCACACCCGGTCGCCGACATCCGGAGTCCGGGGAGGCGAAATGCCTGCAAACACGTTATTTCTATACGATATTGATATCCAAAGCATTCTCGTGACCAACAGGATTCATTCGGTCCTATTCTGCCTCCAAATTTACACATACAGCGTCGGAAAACCCCAAGTTTTCGGCTCATCGGTGGTGGCCGCGGTCCACTGGGTGCGGAACGATGCTTCCGTCGGCCGATACTTTCGATGCCCGAGTTCCACTTTTCTTTCGGGGCGGCGGCCGAATATCGCTCTGAGAGCTCGGTGCATGACTGTACAAGCCGATAGGCGGAATGCCCATGGCTCAATACAACATTTCGTATGGGAACCGAAATTGATTAAAATACGTATTCGATTTTTTGGTCCTTCTCCTATCATGGATGTTTCTCTCTATACACGAGTGTGAATGCGAATGCGAATGCTCAGCGCAGACTAAAAAACAATATGGTATGCCCGCAACGCCAACTCCATCCAATGCGTGTCAAGATGCACCTTGATGCAATGCCATGCCTACCTATTCATTTCCATATCCCAAATCAGGGAATCGCAACTAAACTCCTTCAGTGACGTGCAATAAAGCAGATCCATCCTCCACGGGGTATTCTCAGATAAACACATGATTTGACCGCATTTAGATCGGTCTTCCTCAACCCAGCAGCTTCTGCACCCGTTCCTGGATAACTCGATCCACTGGTTGACTATGCCGTTGCACCACAACGTTCTCTCTGCCTCCAATGGTGACAATACGGAGCCACTCAGGAGCTACCTCACTAGCGATGAGCCGGACACAAGCTGCACCCTCCTCCTTGGACACAGGCATGCGAAGCGAATCCTTGAGCTTCTCGAGAATAACAGCCATTGTAAAAGCCTGGCGTGGCAGGGACATGGGGTTCGAGAGGCTGAGCATAGAGATGGTGGCCGCCACATCGACAACGCGGTTCAGAGCTGCACGTCGCTGAAGCTCGGGGCCAGAAGGTGGTAGCGGCTCGTTGGCTTTGGCGAGCTGCTTAAGTCGGAGTCGGTCGAGAAGACTCATCTTAGTACCATCAGGGTTAAGAAGGGGGTTGTTGGCAACCGCAGCTTGTTTGGCCTCCTTCTCCTGCTGCTTGGTGGCGATGCCGCTCTTGAGCTCTGACAAGGCGCGTTGTCCCTTACTCAGGAGAGGGTTCGCTCTGGCCCCAGTGTCCATATTCGTGATGGCCACCTGGGGAAGATCGTTGAGCGAAAGGCTGTCAAGTGGAAGGTCGACATCCATATCATCAGCAGATCGCTCACCGCACAGTGATCGAAGGTTTGCCTCAAACTGCTTGAGTAGTCGCTCTTCATTAATCGGGTTGTTATCGTGAGAGGCGAGCTCGATGCAGATCTTGTTGCGACCATAGTCGGAAATAATAAATGGTGACTTTGTGTTGTTCTGTGTTGAGGTCTCAATGGCGATGCATCGCCGGATGTCCTCCATCGTGACTTGTCTCTTGCCCCAGGCTTGTGCGATGTGGGGAGCAACAGTACGAACATCGATTGGTGAGTTGCTTCCGTTGTGGGCGAATTGGATCATAATGGTCTTGACGAAGGCTCTGTGAAGGTCGACCAATTCGACCAGATGGGGAGGGAGGCCATCTCCGGGCTTCCTCAACTTCTTGAAGACGCCATCAAGCTTTGTTTGAACCGTCTTCCCTTGCAGCCTCGTCTTGGAAATGATGGTTGAGTTTATGGGCTTATGAGCAGCCTCAGCTCTCGAAGGCGTCGTCCTCGCTACTCGCTTGCCCTTGGCAACGGCGACACTCTTGGCGGGTGTGTTGATGACGGGTTCCTGGCGCCGACAAGCACGCTTCTTGGGTCCAGAGAACTCATCGTCGCTGCTAGGAGGGAATGAAAATGTCCGTGATGTGGCTTTGGGGTGAGGATCCTCTTCGACGGCGGCCTTTCGTTTCCTTGTGACTGTGGTCGACTTGGTATCGGCGATGACATTCTTGCCAGTGGCATCGCCAACATGGCCTTTGGAGACCCGAGTGAAGCTGCTAATGGACTTGGTGGTAGCAGGCGCAGCTTGGTTGCGCCTGGCCGGTCGAGCCATCTTGAAAGCTTTTCTCGGGGATAGGGTAGGAGCAGTCGTGAGGGGTGACGGCGACCAGATACTCTAAACACACAGAAGGGGTGAGGCCGTGATAGTTTAGAAAGGGAAAAGTGGAAGGTGCGGTGCAGTTGTTTACACAAACGGGAAGATGCGAACAGAATCGAAGAAAGAAGCAGACGCAGATGCAGAAGGCGCAATCGACCACAATGAAAATGCCAAAATGATGTCTTGGAAAGTGGAAGCCATGGGCAAGAGCCATGGACCATGGGGCCCGCAAAGAGGAGCAGGCATGTGCGCCGTCGCCAAGGGGAACGTGAAGCGTGAAGTTCTAAGCGGGACCCGAGACGCGCTCAAACGCGTCTCGAACCGTGTCGTGGACGTGTAAAGTGGCCCGCAACAATCGCGGCGCACAAGCCGAGCTCGGCCACGCGACAAGCTGGGCATATGCGGGTACATGTCCGCTGTATCTTTTTACTCCCCTCCTACCTACCTACCGACGAGAGGCTCGAGCTAAACTCACCTCATCTCCACGTCACTCCAGCTTTAACCGAATTCGCCAGCGTCGCAGTGCGGCCGCTGCCCTTTGTCTTTCCCTTTCAGGTGGCTTGGCTTTCCCCGGACTGATGCGGTTACGATTGTGAAGGTGGCTTGCGGGGTGGCCCAGCTAGAACAGGCGATAGTTTGCGGGAAGCTCATCCATCCAACCCGGCCGGCTGGTAAACAAGCTTCCCTTCATCAATGCCGTCGCTTCCCAGGACTTGTAACAAACGTTTCCTGTCCCCGCGGCTGCAAAGCCGCTCATCCGGGGAAAACCTTGGGGAGTTCAGCTTACGCAGAATTTTCTCCATGGACAGACCTGATACGTCGTGACTGTGACTGTCCCCCCGTCAGCACCACCATTCACAGCGTTGTCGAGACTTTGGGTCATGCCATGCCATGCTGTGCTACACACCTCGGCTCTCGTTGCCTGTGCCTGATATGACTTTGAGCCTCTTTCTTGCTGGATGGATGATGTCTCATTGACTCATCAGAAACACGCCCAATAGCTGGGAACATGGTCTTGTTTGTGGGTTGGCTCACCACCATTCCCCTCTCTTGTCCAATATTTCACCCACTCAGCTGAAGAATAGCTCGAATGGCGGTCTGGCCGTCTGTGCCCTGGGCACACAAGACAAATCAATAGGCATCAAACGACTATCCGTGCTTCCCGAATGGCATGGCATTTGGCTTTGATAGCTGCAACATGTTTGCAGTCCTTGGTGTACTTGACCTAAAGTACACTGCAAACCCAGCGCAACTCTGCAGAGGTACCACATTAGGGCACCTCAATTCTAGACAGACCGCTCGCGGCCTTGGCTGGGACGCACAACTGGGGAATGTTCTTTCACAAGTGTACCAATGAACGTATGCCATTCCTCAACAGCTCCCAAAGACATCGTATTCCAGAAATCATAGAGTACACGCGAGTCTTGGCGACTGTTATTCACTGTCTTGGTGGAAAGTCATCTTCCCATAGGTAACTGTAATGGCTACAACAGACAGACACACAAAACACCTCGTCCTTGTCTCCTCAAAGAGACCAAATGAGAACCAACCCTAGAAACTTTTGCGTGTTCCCTGTACCGAACCTGTGCGCCCTTGTCCAAAAAATGCAGCCTCCTATCATGAAGGCCTGCATTACAAAAGCACAATCCTCCATACGACCATTAGCAGCGTTGCGCTGACCCAGACTCCAGACCGCTCAAACATGATATCGCAATGTCAAACGCCAACTGTACAAGAAGACAAGCATGGATACATTACTGCCCAGCCCCCAGCAACTTGATACGTGTGGGGTGCATTGGGGGGAATGAGGCGTCGCCAATGCTGTGTGACGCCTCCGTCCGTGAGACTTGCATCTCAGCGGCGGATTGACGTGGGCCAATGCTCAGGCCTGAAGCTGACAGGGCTGGGCGGGGGAGGCGCGGGAACAGTGTAGTCGTCCTCTTGGATGTGGTGAACAGGAGTTGAAGGGCGGTTGTCCTTAGAGGTGAGGGTAGCGTTGATGCTGGTGTAGAGATCCTGGGAAGTAACCAGTCTCATGCTCCGAGGGGAGGATTGGACTGGGGAAGAGTGAGAGCCAGGCATTTTGATGAGTGATGAAATCTGCAGAGCGAGCTTGTCAGAAGAGTTCTTTCTTCAGGTGAAGTGAGGATGTCCTATAAGATATAGAAGACATACCAGAATAGAACGGCTTGCGTAAACTGTGGGTATGATATGGAGACTAGCCCCGTAGTGGTGCCTTGGTGATAAGCGTTGGGGATCGGAGATGTCGGCAGATACGAGGTCACGACGGTGGAGAAGAGCAGAGGTCTGTCGAAAGGTGTATTCTTTTTGTTGGTATTGCTCAAGTCGAGTCGGTGATTAGAAAGATCGTAGCGAGACAAGTATGGACAGTGAGGATTTTGTGCTGATAGTGGAGAGTGAAATGTTCAGATGGAGCTTGCTTGGGTGGAGTTTGATAACGATCGAAGACCTGGAAGATGATGCAAAGGGCAATCAAGACCAAGCAGGATTAATATTTCTTAAGGCAGGGGGGTTTGTGAAGAGATGAAGATAGAGTCCGGGGAAATGGGAAGGAGGAAAGGAAGGCAGCATCAAAGGGAGGAGGATGGTTATAGCTTATTTAAAGGGAAGGAGCCGGAGGGAGATGAGATGAGTCCAGTCCCATCGTCTCCCCTCTCCCGTCTCACTCGGAAGAGACAGCCCAACCTGGACCTGAACGAGCCAGTGCCAGTCCCAAGATGGGGCAAACAAGGGCGGCCACAACGACGACGGGCCCCACGAAAAGAAAGGCCAATACCAATGCAATGCCAGTGACAACGCCAACGCCAGCGGCATTGACAGGGCGAGCCGATTTGCGTGTGCTTGTGGATGGGATGGGATGGCCTGTCTGCCTGGTCTGGTCTGGTCTGGTCGGCTCTGGGCTCTGGGCTGGGTATGGGTAAGCCGGTGGTCGCGGCGCTGTGAGACGGCGACCTGCAACGACTCAGAGCAAGGGCCTCGGAAGCGAAAAACCTGGGGAACAGGGCGGGAGGTACGTCTTGGCTCTGGTACTAACAGTGCAGGTACCTGCCGCAACCATATTCTGTACACACACTACTGCGTACACTCATTCTGCCGGCCCAGGCATGCGCCGAGACTGCACCCCCCGCCTACACTCCCAAGATTTCCTCACCCCCGGGACTCCCGCGGCCAAGTTGGACAAGGAGCCTTGTCTGGTGCTGGTGTTGGTGGTGTCGGTCGTCAGGGTATGTACGGAGTAGAGCTCGGCACCTTGATCGGGATGGCTCCCGTGGATCAGAGACCAAAGTGCCCATTCTCTATATGTGTCTGACCATGAGCTGCAGAGGCCCACGGCGTGCCGCGGTGAGATTGCGAAGAAGCTGCAGCATCCTGTCCCTTGCTCTAGGGCCGCATTCTCGATAAGCCTGCAACCAAAACCAAGGCACGTCCATTCCCGTCAGAAAGCCAGCCCAACAGCAGCGGTCCGGGGTATGTACCGTCCAAGGTCCACCACCAATAGTTGCTTCACCTGCAAACTCGCAGCATCACCCAAATATCATTGGAAGAAAACATCGACCATCGAGTGATCGCGCAGCTCAGCTCCCTCCCGAAGAAGCACCGCGCTTCTGACACGTCGCCAGAGATTTAGGAAAAGAAAAGATAGCAAGCAATATTTGAGCGAGGAAGGGGGGAAGAGGGGAGGGGAAACGTCCAGCTTGTTGGGCCGGAGCACTATGGGCAAGCCCAGCGCCATACTACTGACGGTCTGGCGGTCGAGAAATGATATTGAAGCTCAGGGCAGCTGGCGAGCACGTTGGGCACTAGAGGATGCACAAAATACGGATGGAGAAAGACGTCAGCCAGCACTGCCAGTGAGAAGCACCATTGCAAGCACGAGCTCGGCCACGAGGTTCTGAATTATGGACAACAGACGGAACAGAGCACGAGCACACACGAAGTCCCCAAGCAAAGAACCGAGGGCGTGGGGGACTAGCCGCACCAGGGCCTTGATTCCGAGCAAACATGGGTTGCCGGTTAAGATGGGTCAAGAGTGCCATGGGTGCACAATGGAGTCGTTTTCCTTTTCCCGATGCCTTCTGGAAACTCGGTTAACAGGGCCTAAAACTCTGCCCGAGTTAATGCGCTCCCATCGGATTCAAAGCTCGTGGGACCTCATACCGTTGTCCGCCCAATGCCGCCGCATCGTCAAGGGTGACGGCTTCAAGCCGGAGAAGACGGACGTGGAAAAAGCAACCACTCAGGATTCTCATGAGAATGGTTACGCAACAATGAAACTTGAGCGCAACCCAAAAAGCAACCTGGAAGAAATTTTCTCGTGCAAGGAAGCTTTCGGCACTCGTCTCCGTTGAAAACGACTCTGCTCCATCGTGATGGCCTGATTACCTCAGGGCCAAGTTCGCCTAAGCAGTCTTCATTGGGCTCTTATCTTGGGTTTCTCATCAAACTCCAACTATGTTTGGCCCAAGTATGGGACGGATGGGACTGATGGGTCCTGTGTTGTTGGCTCACGCATCGGTCAAGCCACAGGTTAAACCGACTTCAATCTCACCCGCCATGAAACCCTCGGGTCAATCGACATGTGTACGGCCTAGGGAGCGAGCAGGGTGACAAGGCTGGTACGAAGGCTTTCTGTTGTGCGAGGTTGCTGGGAGGGAAACGACACAGATGTCTGCTGGCTGGTTTGTTCTCGCCAGCTATCTGCCCCCTTGCATGCCATACTCACACTTATTGTGAATTATATACAGGAATGCTTGTGTAGCACACAGGATGGAGGCTTGCTCTGCCAAATCAGGGAGGCAGATACACCAGTGAGTCAGTGCAAATCCAGATAGAGAGCACGCACATTCAACGACAAAAGATGCAACAGCAACGGCACAGCATCAAGACGGGCGGAACAAGGGGGAATTTGCCCGAGGTCCAGGATACCCAGCGCACATCAAGCGGCCTCTTCCACATTCAACACTTAACCCACGGCCTACCTCCGCTCAAGAAGCGGATCTAGGGAAAGGGGTACCAGAAGCCAAAGTACTCTTCTTATCTAGGCTTGACTCGGTGGTGCCGCATGTTCCCCAGTATTTTCTTCTGGAAACTTGACAAAGGCGAGATGAGACCAGGGGTTGGGAAATTTATGCCGGGGGCCATTGCGAGCGGTCCGGGCGGATGTCCAAAGGGGACAGACACGGCGCGCACCCGAGTCTCCGAGGGAGCTTGGGTGGGACTCCAGGGCTCTCAGGGTAAGTAATAATGACGATGGCAGCATAGACACTCTGTGTGGCATCTTATGGACATCCCACGCTTTCTGGCCGTGTTGCTCACCGACAGACGGGCTGGCCTGGCAGACTGACCGACCAACTCCCAACAACAATGAGTGGGCGGCATGGCATGGCAAGGACGGATAGGACGGCGTGAGATGTATGAGTGCTTTGATGCGATGGGATGCTCAGTCCAGGCGCTCTCACAATGCTGCTTCCCGCCGGAAGCCGGACGGACAATTAGAGTCAAGAGGTGGAGCGCAATCCGGTCTTCATACTCCGCCAGCCGCCTCCCGTCTGAACCTGAACCTGAACCTGAACGGGCTTGCTTGGTTGAAGACGTGTATGTCACACAGGACTCATCGGTGCGGATACTCTGTTGCGACACCTTGGCTGACCATGACGATATTGGTTGGGTACAGTATATTCCCCCACGTTGAGCGATCCATTTAGTGAGAATGCACATGCAATCGACTTGGCAGAAGACCGGACAAAGATGAAGGTCTCGAAGGCGCCTGATTATCAGCATCAGGATACCCCAAATGTCAACCCGCGCAGGTCGCCGGTCACGCAGTTGCGGCATCGAGCCCATGTCACAGCATCTAGGCCGCCTAGCTAACTAGGTAGTGACGGATGTCCGATCTCACACTGCGGCATGCTCACTCAGGCAATAAATACCAGCCGTAAACAACACGGCATAGTGGCGACAAGAGAGCAAGCCATACAATCCTGGCAAAGGACATAAACAGCCGCCCGCGGAAGCTGTTGGCACGCGACCGTTTCACCGTTTCTTCTGGCTCACGTCGTCGCTCTTTCTCCCTCTCTCTTTTCATCCCTTGTCTCCAATGCCGGTTAGGTCACACCCCTGCTACTGCTACTGCTACCTTTCTTCCTGAGAAGCACGAGGTTAATCCAATGCCTTGAGCTCCCGCCTTTTCCCCGGTGCCAGATCAAAGACGAAGCGTCGGGCGCAGACATGGGGCCCATGCTTGGTGCCCATTGTCCCTGACTCTTGTTCAGCAAAGAGTCTCGTCTCAGGGAACATAATCCCCACAGTCACTGTAGCCCCTCGTCCTTCTTCAGCGTTCTAGCGCTTCGGCGGCCCCCAGGTGCCCCTGTTGAGTTGCCCTGTTCCGACAGCTGGGCTGGAGAGGCGTGTGGGGCACCGGAAGATGGGAATATCGTGTGGGGATAAAGCCAGAGCCAAAGCCAGGGCAAAGGCCAGAAACAGAAAGGGAGTGAGTGGGAGTGCGGAGACGGACGGGCCATGGATCATGGCGGGACGCCGCGTCCGCGTTCCTGGATTCCGGCCCTACTGCGCCTAAACTAGCCACCCCCTGGTACTGGTACTGGTACCGTCAAACAAACAAGGAAGGACAGCAAGCACTTGGCTGCCAATGGACAGGTAAGGCGGAGAATGAGATTTGATAAACATGACCAGACGGATTCGTTCATGAAGCCGCCTGGACAGCAGTTGAGCTGTGTCGTGTGGGGGAGGGCGGTACAGCATGACGAGTCAGGGTGCATCCAGGAACACAGGCACAAGGCGACACGTATAAGAAATGACAATCGATGGTTATGCTGAGAATCGACAAGACGACCAAGAGCTTGCATCACACCCCGGATGCAGTCCGAGTTAAATTGGACCCTGAGCTTGCTTCAGGTTCGTACACACGCGACAGGGTTGACAGGTCGAATCCATCGTCTGTCTGGAGTTGCAGAGCAGCTGCCAGAAATAGGGCGGTCTTGCCCAACGCTCACTCAGCTGCATTGCCTCAAACTCATCAATCTCGGGCATTGCGGCCTCTCTACTCTACACGAGGCATACAAAGAAGCTGCCACGTAGCAAGCCCCAACCTGTCTGGCGATCACAACCTCTTTGGCCTGTACTCGATGGGGCGGGACGCGTACCTGCTTGAGGAGAGCTTTCTGGAACACCAAGCAGCCTCGTGCTTTCTGGCTGGACCGTCGACATTGGATATGTGGTAGGATGGAGACCTTGTCGGCAGATACCCGTAGCGCTGCGAGTTTGCCCTGTCGATCTTTGGTGGACGGACTGAGACGCAATTCTCATGCACGGCTCCAGCTTTTTTTTTTCTTCCTGCATTCGGGGACGCCACGCCGCCGGGGTTATTGCTCCCTGAATATTACCCCAGATCATCGCGCGTAGCGAGCCGTTTCGGCACTCCGTGGTGACAGCCATTATGCACATCTTGCTGCGTTTATCAAGGACGTCTCGGTCGTTGAGGGGCCAGTGAGTTCTATGTCTTGGATACACTGAAGTTGTTTGATCAAGTTGCGCTTCCTTACCACTTCCTCCTAAATCCAAGACCTTGCAGGCAGATCCTCCAGGCGCTTTCGACATATTCTTGATATTACGGATATGCCCTGTGCCTAGGGTCGGGATGTCATGCACGCCATTTGAGTTTCCGCTGTTGACCATGACGTCTCAAACGTTACTGGAGCGTTTCTATTACTCCTCTACCAGGGAATTCCCTGGTTGGTGACACGAGCCATCTCAGTGTACGCAGCCCAGTGTCAGACTACAGCCGTATTCAGGCAAATGGCAGATCAGCAGGCTCGCCCTTTTCACATGGACCCGTTGGTGGCCGATCACATTGGTTTGACTCAGTTGTCGAGACAATACCCTCCGGTACAGCTCTTATCCCTCCCTCACTACCTGCTTGATAGGGTTAAGATAGTTGGGGGTAAGCCCCCCGGCACGGAAAAGCAAACGGCTTATCTCTTTTCCCTACATATCCCACCGGGTTGATAACGCCGGCCGTTGACAGGGGGTAGCCTAGTTCAACCGGAATTCTGAGTTGAACGTTGGTTATCTTAGACAACCCGTTATCTTGAAGCCCCCAACTTGTGTTCAACCATCGAACCTCCTGCCCCATGGGGCTTCTTTTCCTGGCCGGGCTACTCCGTACTACACGGGGAAACTCCACGCGCGGCTACCGAGGTTATTTTCGTGTCTGGGGTGACTTGGCTGATATCAAAATGGGCGTCCTAGATTGTGAGTTACCCTAGATTCACTCAGGGTTCGGCGACTACCCCCAACTTCCTCTGTCCGACACATTGAGTTCTTCTAACTGTGTCGTTATGGTTGCCTCATGACCTCGTCAGTTGAAACCCAAGCACGTGGCATGACATGATGCGACGCTGGGGCTCTCATAGACCCCTAAACACCATTTTCAAGTTGACGAGTCAGATATCACTCTCCTAACATTAGGTGAGGTGGCAACGCGCGCTCTTTGACTCACAACTTATCTGATTACCCTGGACTATCACCAAGAACCTCAAATGCGCTGGAGATTACCCGAGACCACGGTCTTGTTCGCCACTTGGCAACTTTATCATGCACAAGGTTGGGCCTCAAAGATCCCATAATAGCAATACCAAGTCCGTTGCCTGCCCCGAGAACTAACTGGACCAGCCTGGCATCTCGATCGTCAATGTGACAAGCCCTGGGAACTAGCTCGAACATGTCAAAACACCACAAGGATCCAAAGGGCACAGGAAGCTTTATACCAGCCAGCATTGCCAGACTTGCGCCAAATAACATGTGTGTATTAACTCCGGATTCCCGCAAACAAGCACGATACCCATCGCTATGCACTCGGGCGATTCTCCAACTCGTCGTCGAGCAACGCCCAGCGCTCTCGCTCACTCACACCCAAACAAGAACCCCCCCCCTCAACCCCTCGATGCCGATGCACTGCGCGTCGCCGTTGACGAACCCGCAACCTTGGTCTTTCTCCTCGTAGGCTGGTACACGTCGTTGAAGTTCATGGCAACACCCAGGAACCGCATGTCTACGTCTGGCTGGTACGCGAGATCGCCGAGTAGGATCTGCAGGCGGGTCCTGAATGATACGCCCAGATGCCGCAGCCGCTCCTGCAGGACGGGAAACTCGGACGTTACAGCTCCCGAGCCTGCCGCCGGAGTGTCGTCGTGCTCGTCGTTGAACCGCGTGGTGCTCCGCACATCGGCCTCCTGTCGCCGGGTAAAGTCCGACACGCTCCAGCTGTAGAGGCCGTCGACCGAGTCTCGGTAGCTGAGCATGAACCGAAGGATCTCTCCGAGCTGCATCATGTAGGTTGTCCGGTCATCCTCATCCGCGCTGTGCGTTCGTCGCTTGGCGCCAAGCAGACCCTTGTGAGTGATGTCGTTGAGATAGCGTGTATGCGCCTTGATAAGGTCGTCCAGGGTGCACTCCTCCTTCTGGATGCGCTTCTGCAGTTCGCCCCACGAGGATTCGATAACTTCAAATAGGATGTAGTACTGTAGCTGACCAACAAAGTGAATCATCTCGGCGAGAACTCCACGTGTCGACTTCCACGCCTGAGCGACGGCAGGGTCTGAGTTCTGAAGCACGCCACGGGAACCCGTCATGCACTTGCGCCATGTTGACAGCAGGGCAAACTCCACACGCTTGATGCGCCAGAGAAAGTTGAAGACCTTGAGATACTGCCGGTTGCCCCACTCAGTTACAACAACGTCAACAGGGGCATCGATCTTGTACTCGAGCGTGAAGCAATCCCATCCGATATCACCGTGTGACAGCTGAAGCATTCGTGCATCTAGACGCCGTAGCACCTCGGGCGAATCATACTGAGCATTTGAGCCTCGAATGGCGTGCTCCAACTGCGCCGTCAGCGTGTGTCTGTACTGTGCTCCAGCAGGACGGTCCAGGTTCGCAGCCAGTGACTCCATCAGGAGGGCAATGAAGTCTCCCTGTCCTAGAAGAATATAGTTCTTCAACGCCTGCAGGTGCTCAAACAGATGGAACTTGTTGGCCATCAAGTCAATGAGCCGCTTCATGGTCGTCTTGTAGGCCTCGTCAATCCAAGCCTCCAGCGTGGCCGTGTCACCATATCGGAGCTCCTTGGAGGCTGCCTTGGAGTAATCTTCAACCCACATTGCATCACCGCAGCTGTGTCGGATAAAGTTGAGCGACTTCCCGATCAGAAACACCTTTTGGGCAAAATCCTGGGTGATGATGCTAGGAATCATGTCCGTTGCGATCTCGTACTTGTCCTCCCAGACGTTTCCCGACCCCTTGGCCTTTGCAGGGTCCTTATTGGCAGCCTGTTCCCTGACAAAGAACTCTTGAAATGGATCTGATAGTTCGCCGTCGTATATCCAATGGCGCAGGATGTCGTAGAAGGGTCGTGTGAAGCTCCCTAGGAGCCGCTCTGCGAAAGCAGCCACAACAGGGTCTCCATGAGACGATGAGAAGCTGTGAATAAGCGAGACGAGCTGACCTCCCTTCTTCTTTTCGGACTCTTCGGCAATGAGACTCATCAGCCTGAGTCCCATAGTTGCCTCGCGAGTCCAGACCACACATCTCTTCAGTGTCACGCCCGCTTTCCCGATGCCTGCCCGTGGCGCTTCCTCGTCGAGAGAGGCCAAAGCCCTTCGAATCTGCCCTTCTAGCGTAGCGATCAAGCTAAGATATGACTTGAGCTCACTGCCAATGGCTGCTCTCAAGCTCTGGCCAAGAAGTCCCTTGGCAGGAGTCTTGCAGAAGCCATCGAGGCCGCGATATAGTAGAGAGGGCTCCGCTAAGGTGTGGAGTAAAGAGACGATTGGTAACGGTAGAGTTGGAGGCAACCTTATGGTGTCTGATTTGGGAAACGGTAATGTCGAGGAAGATAGACCTTGTAGCGTAAAGGGGAGGTCTCTGAGAATGACTGATTCAGGAGGCTCGATCTCTGAATAGTTGCTTGCCAGTAATGTTGACTTGAGAGAGACATCTCTCTTTGGTGGTTCGGGCCGTGGGTCTCCATCTTTGCCCGACTTTTTGGGTTCTTTTGGCGGAAGCTTCTTGAGTCCTTCTGGTTGAAACGCATCCTTGAACTGCTCCTCTTCTTGTCTGGACGTCTTTGTAACACGCTCCCGGCCCTGGCGTTTTATAGCATCGCGGTTGATGGCGTCCCGGTAGTTGGGCGCTGATGGCTTCACAGGGCTCAGCGGGAGGGGTTCGCTGGGGTCTGGAGAATCAGCCAGTTGGTAGAGCAGGTAGAGGATGGCCCACTTGTGCTCAAGCACAGGTAGAGAGAGAAGACGGGTGTAGAGGTTCGAGAATCGGAGGGCTTGGGTGGGATTGCTCTGGATGAGCTTTCGCTTTATGAGGTCGGAGGCATGGTTGACGTCGGAAGAGATAGCGGGGGAGGACGGGCTGTGGAGGACCTGGTTAGCGGTTGATAGTACATGATTCACAGGCAGAGCGGTGGTTTACCTGTCTATGATTGATTTGACAATTTCAAAGCAAGTATCATGACGTTCCTGGGCGACTTCTTCAGTGTCGTTGGGGTTGCTGGGTACGAGGTGTGTTATCAAGCTGTCGATGGCATTGGTTATACGGTCGGGAGCCATGACGGCATCGTCGCAAGCGACCTAGGACGAGCAGGTGCAGTATGAGCGTATGGATGAGTTTCTGAAGCTCGAAAGAGTCAAAAACAGGAAGAATTGGGCTTGCGCAGGCAGATTCGCCAAATCTGGTATATTTGTGAAGTATAGAGTTGACTTGGTTCAGTTCAGACGCGCCAGACGCGACGGGCAGTGGGAGTTTGGTGGTGGTTCAAGGCTGTTGGGTGAGAGGGTGCGGGAGCTAGAAAGTAGCGGTAACTCAACACAACGCGTTGATCTGCGTGCAGAGCCATGTACCCACTACCTCGGCCATGCTCTGATGTCCGCCCTCTGTCAGGCCTCGCGGCAAAAAAAGGACTACACTCCAACCATCAACCCTTTACCTCACGTCAACAGTTATTGGGTGCTTCATCAACTTAGACACCGCAGAATGCGTTTCCCATCGAATTAATACCTCCACCGTGATCGCGCAGTTGCAGCCATTCGTTCTATCCAACTCATGCGTCTTTTCTTCGTGTCGCGCCGCGCTACACTGCCGCACGCGACGCCGCCGTCGCCTGTTCGTCTCCTGTCAAGATGCCCGACATCGACCCCGCGGCTCTGAGTCGCCCATCCGTCAGCCTCTCGACTCCTATCCTCTCGACAAAGACCCTCGCTGGCTCTGGCGCTGGGGCGCCCAAAATCGCAAAGTCGAGCCAGATCATCCCTGCGCGAATTGACCTCGAAGCCCCGTATGCCGCCCTCAAGGCCGCCATTGGCAACGAACAATGGTCCATATACAAGGCCTCCACCAGCGAGTTCTTGACCGGTAGGTGTTGTGCGCATTGCATCTACGGTTGCGCACACTGACCTCATCATCCAGGACGGTTGAACCAGGCCGAATACTCGGAACGAATCGACCCCATCCTCGCAGGCCCTGGCGACAAGGAACATCTACATAATAACCTTATAGCGGCCATCTACGGAAATGTCACCCGTGAGATGCCCGACCAAGGGCTGGCTCCCTGGGTCAGCGCCAACGACAAGCCCGCAGCCACCACCGGTAGCAAACCAGTATCAGGCGATGCCGCCGAGCGCAGGTTGAAGGGAGATGTTATGCAACTGCCCGCACGAGACCGACGGCGCATCAAAGACCTGGTTCACAATGATGTTTGTGTATCCCAGTCCTCTTCGTCGCACCCACTGACATGTGCCAAGTGGGATCCTCACGAGAGTATATCCCATGTTTTTACAGATACCCATCGCAAACCTTCCATGGTGATGGATGCTACCCCTAGCGCAGGGGTCATCAATAATATGAGTAAGTGCTGGACATGTGCGCGCATTCTACGACCCTCCTAACGGTGGCGCAAGACTTTGACCTCGAGATTCGAAAACGATATGCTCAGCCCTTGGCGGTCGAATCCGGCGAGTTCCCCGATATCGGTATGATCTCAGGCCGAATGTTACCATTTTGTTATGAGGCGGGTCTTGTCAGTGGACATACTGCAGATGCCCCCCAGTTTATGTCGGTTGCTGTAGAGACATTCATCAAGGAAGTCTTGACGCAGGTGTTCAGTCGCACACGGAGCAACGGACCTGGCGACTCTGGCAGTGCCGGGTTTGGCGTTGGAACGACATGGATACAAACACACAAGTATAAGCGACAACTCGAGTACGAAGAAGACGCAGCCATGCGAGGCGAGATATCCCGGGACAAGAGCGGCCTTCTCCCGATCGAATCCAAGTCAGCGAGTGAGAGGGGTCCCCTGGGCATGGCTGACCTGCGCCTGTCTTTGGAAATGGCCGAGACGGGGATGGCGCAGTTCCCAGTACTCATGACACAAGTTCTGTATGGGTACCGAGAAGGCGAGTTGGAGAACTGGGACGACTACACCTGGATTCACGATCAGGGACCAGAAGGCTACGTGGAAGGGAACCATGTAGCAGAGATGAACGGTGGAAGAGTATACGAGCTCCCGAACGGCCACCCCGACGCCATGGACATTGATACAGAAACATGGTGGGAGGGCGCAGAGAACCAGGATATGGATATGCTGGATGCAGTCTTGGACTCTTGCCTTGCGGTTGGGTCCTAGGACATGAAACCGATTATGCAGAGCCCGACTGACCGCGCTGATATTGATATGAAAACATGGTGGGAGGGTGCGCGAGGCCAGGATCTGGAGATGCTGGACGCAGTCTTGGACTCATGTCTTGTGACTGAGTCACGGGATACGAAGCCAACTCTCCAGAGTCCAGGTAATGCTCTTCACGCCGTGGAAAGTGTTACAAAGAACCATTGGGAGGGCATAGAGACCCATGACATGGATATGCTTGACACGCTCCTGGACTCGTGCCTAGTGGTGGGGTCCTATGGTGCATGGCCAACGAGCACAGCTGCGAGCCATCAGTTGGAGACTTCTGGTCTGTCGAAAGGCACGTCCGATGGATTATTTGATGTTATTGCAAACACACCAAAGGGTACGAGACAAGGAGTTCAAGCCCCAGGTCGCGACCCAAGGTGGATACTGGATATGGGATTTAGGAAGATGGATGGAAAGGCAAGGCGTGCAAGGAGCCGGCGTTTGACAGGCACACGGGCACGGGCACAAGCGTGAGGCCGCGTTGCTGGCGCCAAGCTTGGATTTGGGGGGATCAAACGAATGCATTTGCACCGGACGGCTTTATTCTTTGGCGCAGGGGTTTCTTGGGGGGGTTTTGTTTATGGTTGCGATTGCGGCGACCCTGTCTTGTTTTCTTTTTATTGTATACTTGTACTTGCTACCGAGCAGGGGATGATGATGGATGCCGAGCAGCGTATCTGGATGACGGGGGAGAAAGACTTGAAGATGGGTGATTGAGAAGATGAGCAGGAGGAGGACTTTTGTACTTTATCATTGCCAGCCAGGAACGATACCCGAGCAGCTCTTGAGGGACAGGAGAGGCTCCGTCCAATGATGGGTGGAGGGTTCACAGAGGCCAACCATGTATTACGTATGTAGTGCATCGTTGGCTCAAGAGAAATCAGTTCAAAAAGGGCATAATTTTTGCAGAAGGTGAAGACGTGCGGCATGATGCGGGGGATACGGCCAGGAGAAGAGTAACACGGCAGCTTCTGCCTGTGCAGATTGGAGGATGGTGCATATGAGGATAGCTGCAGTAGCAGTAGCAGCAGCAGAGCAAGCTACGAGCTGGAGGGACAAGTGCCGAAGATATGATGTAGCAAACACGAGAAGCAGAGTCATGCAAATAACTACGTAGCGGCTGCAATGCATCAACTGACGGAGGCGGTCCACTCGATTCATTCATTGTTCAATGCCGTCGTGGTGTAGTTGGCCGCCACCATCCGGAATGAGAACTAGGAGCTCCCGGGGAGCTTACGCGGGGGCGACATGGACCGTCCCCAGGGCTGATCTAGCAGCCCGGGGCGCTCTTGGAGCTATGGATCAAGTAAGCCGCTCCCAGGCAGAGAGGTCAAGCATGAGACGAGCGAGGCACGGGTATAATATCGCCCGAAGCTGATCTCGTGGGAAATGGCATGCAGCTCTGGTCAAGGGGAGAAAGGTGGCAAGGAGCTAGTTTGGAGCCAGCGCCCTACCACATACCAGAGCCATCGTTTGGGTTCGTCCGCAGAGGGTTTACAGTAGGAGAGCGGCTCCACCGACGGGGGCCCGAAACATGCGTTGATTCTGCTTCCGGACGTTTTGCTGAAAGGGTAAAAGCCTTGGTGATGGGTTAGATTGATCACCCGCAGAAGCTACCCAGCCTGGGGCGTCCATCGCTGCGGTCTAGTAGCATCATTCATTGTCACTCTCAGCTTCCCAGTCCGGGAGCTGCATCGAAGAGCAGCGGAACGGCCTGTGGAACAAGTGCCCGAGGAGCCCGTGCCATCTGATGGCCCGTGCACACTCGTTCTAGAAAGCTTCCCTGGGCGGCAACCATCTTGGGAAAGTCTCTCGCTTTAACTAACAAGATTCCCCTCTCACCTTCCCCTTCACTTCCCCCACTTCTCCCCATTCCGTCAGTCAAGTCTCTCTTGCCTTTTTGACTCTCTGCTGTCTCATCTCTTCCTTCTTCATCAGCTTCTCCTTTTACTCTCTCTCCCTTTCAAACACATCAAACTCCATCTCTATAACCTGCAGACTTTCTCTCCTCGACTCCCTTGTTCCTTTGAACGACCACGGCAAGGCGGGGAAGCAAGCGCAAAAGGACGGACGTCAAGCAAAGCAACCCAAGCTCAACCCCACCCATTCGCCTTGCGACTTGCTTTCCTTCTCCTCCTCCTCCTCGGTTTGGCCGCTTCAGGCCCATGTCATGACCCCTCCTCTCTCTTACATCTCGCCTCTTCATCTTCGCCTCCAGCTCTAGGACCTCTCGACTTCAGCCCGCCGTCGCCTACAGCTTTGATCCTTCCCCCCGCCGTCCCTGACCCAACCCCGGTCCAGCCCTCGTCGGTACCTGATTTCTAGAACACTCACGGAATACCTTCGTCCTTCGGTCAAATCCGAATTCCTGGGGTCTACCTTGCTAGGATTGAGCGTGAGTTAACCCTGTTTTCCTGCTTCCCTGCTTCCCTGCGCCGTCCCGCCATCCAGCTTCGAACGCATCTCGCTACGCCACCCCTCTTGGGTCATCTCATCATCACCATTCAGATGCTTCTCCCCTTGGCCTTAGGACCTTGAAGAGCTCGTTTTCAACCGTTACAGCCACCATCTGCCCCCCTACCACTCCCTTTGTCGTTGATGCTGCACGCCAAGAGTATCTTGTCTTGCACTTGATTCATCATTTCACCCTTTGAGCTACGCATAGACTTTGCAACAGGGTCCTGATCTAGGCCCCGCCACAACACGTCACTTTCAAGCGCGGATTGCAGCCCGCGTCCAGCTTCATCTTTAGCGCCCAGACCCCGGAGCTCCCTTTCCTGCACGGCGTTCACCCCCTTGTTGCTTCCAAATCGCCATTGATCTTGTCCCAGCTTCACCTGCATCCTGTGCTGACCTTGACCTAGCTTGTCTGCTCTGAATATTGTCTACGAGGGTGCTTGGATAGCTGTAAGTTGACCTGCATCACACTTCTACCCCTCGCCTCGCTTCACCTTCCACCATCCCGCGAATTATCACAGCTTCACACCCCATCTGCGATCGCCCTCGGACTTTTCAACTCTCCGTTTTCCCGGAAGCTTACCAAGTCGACATAGGAGCCTGAACAACAACTGTTACCCTTCCTTCGATCCCTCCCAAGTTGGCGCCGGCCTCTTCGTTTCTCGGCTGGAACGTCGACAGGCGTCGTCTCGCACAACACCCGGCGATATCTATATAAATACTTTCAGCCTCAACCACCGTCAAATCATGGCCGGTCCTTTTTCTAGCCCTTTTGGGGAGAATAGCAACCCCTTTGGATCAGACAGAGGGCAAGCTTCGAACAACCTGATGCATCGTGTTATCGAAGAGGATGAGACGGACAACATCACATCACCCACAAACCGCAGCTTTGGGGCGCAAAACTCTGGATCGCTGTTCTCAGGCCCCTTTGGCGGCGGCTTCGGCGGCGATGCCCCGGGCGATGTACCTCCCAGCTCTCGAACACCCCCGAACCCAGATAGTTACCCTGCGCAGTACAACTTTGGGCGCCGGACTTCAGTGTCTGCCGAATCTCTGAAGCCTGGCGCTGATTCTAATGATAATTGGTCTCCCCCCTACCACGAGAAGTCAGCCGACCAGCTTGATCGTCTCAAGCGTGCCATTGAGGGCAACTTTCTCTTTAGCCACCTTGAGGATGAGCAGAGCGCTCAAATTCTTGGCGCTTTGGTTGAGAAACCGATACCTGCTAAGGGAATCAAGGCAAGTGGTCCCTATCAGAAGTGGAATACGTATTATTGACTGTCATATAGGTGATCAGCCAGGGTGATGCCGGCGACTACTTCTATGTCGTCGAGAAGGGATCCTTTGATGTTTATGTCAACCCCGCTGGCACTCTTCAGCCCGGCCCAGACGGCATGGGTAACCAGGTTGGTAACATCCAGGCTGGCGGCTCGTTCGGTGAGCTTGCCCTCATGTATAACGCGCCCCGAGCCGCAACCGTTATCTCTGCCGAGTCTGGGTGTACTCTATGGGCTCTTGACCGTGTGACGTTCCGACGCATTCTTATGGAGTCGACGTTTGCTCGAAGACGGATGTACGAGAGCTTCCTCGAAGAGGTGCCGCTGCTGGCGAGCCTGACGCCGTACGAGAGGTCCAAGATTGCAGATGCTCTGGAGACCAAGAAGTTTACGCCAGGACAGATCATCATCAACGAGGGAGACCCTGGTCACTCGTTCTACCTGCTGGAGAACGGTGAGGCGAATGCCTACAAGGGCAGCCCTGAGAACAAGGTGCGCCATTACGTCAAAGGTGATTTCTTTGGTGAGCTTGCACTGCTCAATGATGCACCACGGGCAGCTAGTGTCGTGGCCACGTCGGACGTCAAGGTGGCGAGCCTGGGCAAGAATGCGTTCCAGCGACTGTTGGGACCTGTGGAGGGTATTCTTCGACGGACCAAGTACGAGGGTGTCAAGTCGGGCGTCGAGGAGATGGATCCTCTGCACGCTGGATAGATGGGCAAACAACAAGATTGGTATTGTACGGATGTGTGTATGTTATGGTAGGATGGTGGATGAGCAGAAGAACCTCGGTGTATGAGGGTGGTGTTTGGATCAAGCAAGTGTAACCCCAATTTGCCTCGAGTGAACGGTCTGGATACGATTGTATCTGAGTTGAGGGGTTGACAGGAGGTGATGCATGGAGGAAATGGACTTGTGGTTGGCGTTTTGTGAGGTTCTTCTCCCACCTTCGCTTTCCTGAGACAGCATAGCTAGGTAGGTACTCTAGTGATCAGATACCTTGGTCGATATCAGCATCATCATCATGATTATGCATGACTCGCCGCTCAATTGCATGATAAAAGTATATGGTACTATGACTGGGACAATGATGAGTTGTGTACATGTGCTTGGCTCGAAAGAAATGCTCGTCTCCTTGGAGTAGTACTTGTGATGTTGTTTGGCTGTTGGGTTTTACGTCTATATGGCCATACTTGAACAAAAAATAGAAACCCTTTGGTATTAAAACGCCTGTGAAATGAAGAGACAGCGGAGTGGTCTCTAAAGATCCCCATGACATGCCCCTGTGATGTGTCGTGATATAAACCTCAGCCTCAGCTTGAAGTGGCCCCGTTCTACTGCTCCTGGCCTTGGGCTTGCTCATCGCCCTGAATGGCCCTCCGCGCCAGCTCCTCCCGGATCCTGCCCCTCAACTCCTCAACGGCAACCTCAGTCTCAAGCACCCTGCCGACGCCAGCCCGCCAGGTATCGTCGAGGGCCTTGATCTCTGCTCCCACGGCGCCTTGGCGCTTCTGTCTCTCGAGGTTGACAAGGTCGACCTCTCGCTTAGTGGCGGCGAGCTCACGCTCAAGAGCCTGAAGTTCAGCCTCGAGGGCATGGTTACCTAGAAGCCATGCATTCTTGCCCCATTTATCGAGCAGCTCGAGGTTCGTAAGACGCGACGAGAGGTAGCTGTGCGCGACGGCGGCTGAGGGGAGAGCCTCGGCGGGAGGTGCGCTAGGCGAGGGCGCTTCGTAGCGGGAGAGATCTAGAGGAGCGAGGGGTGTCGAGTTGGATACGCGAGAGAGCTCGGCGGCCATGGCGGGGGAGAAGGATGGTTCTGGATGGGATGAGGGTTTGGGTGGTTGTGTAGCTGCCTCTGCGGTTATGAGGGCGCGGGCGGCGGCGAGAGCTTCAGGAGAGGGTTCGGGGTCGACATCTAGGAGGATATTTTGTTAGAATTGTTTGGATCGAGTGATGAATGAGAGAGTCAGTCTTACAGGGGAGGGACTCGTGATATGCTGGAGGGACGGCCATGGTGATTGATGGTTGATATGTATGGTGTTTTTGGCAAGACTTTGCTCGTGTTGGCCGTGGAAGCCAGATATTTGGTAGTGTTGAATCTCAGTATATCGCGCAATAACTCGATCCAAAAATTGATCTCCTAATTGTCGCCTAGTACCGTCTCAAGTCGTATTTGAATCCTTTGGTCGCGTCGCAAGCTTGAAAGCTCCACAGCCTCGCAAAGCTGCTCTCCTTGGAAATTTCAAAGTGCTAAAAACGCACAGACCAGAATTCAGCCTTGCCTCCAGCCTTGGTGGCTTGACCCGCGCTCCCATCCGGGTATCGCGGCGGGGTTCTGCTAAACCAACAACCCCTGTAAATTTAGGGGTGTTACAGCGGGCCATCGCGATTGATGCAGGTCACATCATCCGCAGGAGACGGGAGGGTCAACATCTCCACTGTGATCATGTATGGCGATAGCGATAAGGACGACGACATGGACGATGGACTTTAGAGAGGTAGAGAGTAATAGAGAGGTGTCAGTGATGAATTGGTATTGGAATCTACAGTATATTATCTAGAATGATGATATTTGGAAGAACATGCTTTCAAAAAAAAAAAAAAAAGGAAAAAAAAAGCAACTTTCAAAACACAAGTTCCAGCTTCAGCATCACCATCCACCAATACATTCCCATCACAGCAAATGGGGACAACTTTCCCTCTGCGTACATTCCATCACGACGGGCGCCCGAAAGAGCACACACAGTATTATCACACTGGACGCTTACCCCTTCCCAGCGCGGGCTAGCAACCTCTTGGGCGCGCAAGCGAGGGATCGACAGCGCCGCCGTGGCTGATACTGTGCTGGAGGAGGGGAGTTTGAGGGAGCGGGGTAGAGAGATGAAGGGAAGGGTGATAGACAGTGTTACAGTCCCTATCCGACTCTCATTTGCTGTAGGTGAACTCGTGATGGTCTCGGGTCTTGAGGCCCGGTAGCCCAGCTGAGTTAGCGGTTTCCCGGATTTGAAAGACCGCATCTTCATCGGATATGCATATTGTAAGAGGGGAATTTGATGGATGTCAATGAGATAAAACAGTCATGACAAGACATGGGAAAGCTCATGCAAGGAACAAATGGTTTTTGGCTGGGCTCATATGAGCGTCTTTCCAGCCTTGTCGTCGCTTTGTTGTTAAGCTAAGCTAATGATACAGTAATACATCTGGCCGCGTGGAAAAAAGAAGTCTTCACAGGCGGTCCATAACCATGATCCACGTCGAGATCAGTGAATAGCCACGAGGGTCCGTCAACTCCGTCCAAAATATCCATTCCGATTCCCCCTAACCGTTTGATCAAGTATTCATCCCCTGATAATTCTGTTGTTTCATTCGTTTCATTCCATGTCGTTTCGTGCTTGCATTAAGAAAAAGAAGATCAAACCTTGCCCCCCCCTAGTTCCTTGTACAGTTGGACCCTCAAAAAAGTTCTGTTGCCAAACATGGCAGCAGGCGTATGACTATCGACCTCTCGAGGAGGATGCGATATGCCAATTAGGAGGAGGATCGGCCGCTCTCGGAAGAGTCGGTCTTGGTGAGGTCCTCGTGGTCCTCCTCCTCTGGACCATGGACCGACTCCTCAAAGACGGGCTCGGGCTCGTTGACCTCGAACTTGGTCTTGAAGTCTGAGACGTGGTGCGAGAAGCTGCTGCTATTGGAGCGGCGACGAGCGTTGGTAAAGGTGAAGTCTTCGTCAGCGATGTCGTCGTTGACGGTTCCCCTGGTAGTCGTGTTAGTGCGCCGTTGTATAGTCAAGTGGTTTCCGTATCACATACCAGTTACCTCGACCAGAGCCGTCCTTCTTCACCTTCTTGGGGTCGACATCGGCATAGCCGTTCTTGGCAAAGAAGCGAGGAAGATGCTCGGTGGGGAGGACAGTGCCCTCAGCGAGACCCTTGTGGTCACGGTCGTTGGCCTTGTGAGAGCGAGTCACTGCGAGAGATGAAGTCAGCATCATGAGGTTGGTGTAGAGAGGCAGACAGCGAGCTAACTTGTGAGATGTGTAGAAGGGGAGTTGTTTTGGTGGTATAGATGGAGGAGAGTCGTGTTGATGCGAAGATACAAATTGTAGATGACAAGTGATGATCAGGATGATGAAGGATGGGAAAGAGGGGTCAAGATGCTCGAGAACGAAGGGGGCTCGGATGGCTTTTAAATGGAGGCCCGGCCAAACGTCACCAGACAGACACCGACAGAGACGGCAATCGCCAGGGAGCCCCTTCCCCGAGTGAGCGAGTTTGGGTGCTCCATGCGGGTGCGGGGTGCCGGAGTGCAGTCGCAGTGGGCGGGCGAGGCAGGTACTCCGTGTATACCTCGACTCCGGGAGACGGAGGAGCAGGGGGAGGGGGGACGAGGAAGTGGCGGGAGGCGGCAGGGAAAAGGAGACTATAAACTTACTTTTGATTGAAGAGGTGTGAGGGACTACTTGGGAGGCGATGTGATGCTGATGAGTGTGTGTGTGTATGTGAGAGTAAAGTGTTGCGATGAATGTGATGTGAGAAACAAGTCTTGTGTGTAGCTGTTGCTCAGATGTTCTTATTCAAGGCAGACGGGCACGTGTTGGAAGATGGCGAGTGTTTCGTTGATTGAGTAGGTAGGTAGGCAGTAAATGTAGACAGTGAATCAATGTTGGATCCCTGTATCGTGTGTGTTGGAGAGGTGTGCTTGAAGAGGTTGAAGGTTGTTGAGATCTCAAAAGAGATGGTGTCGTTGCTTCGCAATTGGTTGGCGTTGATGGCTTATTGATGGGACAGACAGATGCTGGATGGGATAGAACGAGATGCAATCCAGGGACAGCTCCCAAGTTTTATATCCCGAGAGTCACGCGAGGGACGCTGGGTGATGGCATCACCTCGTGCCCAATCAGGTCATGGCCCGGCCGATGTTCCCAGGCAGGACGTCTCTTTGACGAGGGGAAGCTCCCCAAAGCTACCTACCTCCCCCTGTCTGACTAGGTACCTACCTACTGTACCAGGTGAGCTTTCGCAATGGATCTCTCTCTCCCCCAACAAGTTGGAAGCGAGCGAGTGCCGGCCCCGGAGACTAGGATGGATCAATTGACCAGCGCATACGGGAAAAGAGTCATTACAACTAAAGGACCCAGTTTCTTTTCCCCATCATTCATGATGATGATGGTCCATCATGGGTCTCGGTGCAAGCAGCGCCTCATTCTGGCTCCACCTACTGACGGCGGCGGCGGGGGTGGGACTACCTAGCGGGCGGGTCTCGTCCCCATCCCGTCCGTTATCGCGTGACCTGACGCAAGCAGCCGCCGCCCCAACTCTATGCCTCTCACGACCGAAGCTCTACAAGCACGTTACCACTGCGGGGGAGAAAGTCACAAACATTCCAGCCCCGGAGAAGATGGGAGCAGAACAGAAATTGCGAACAATTCCACGTCGATGAGGGAAGAAGACAATTGAGGTGATTTGAGC